>JAPYYR010000093.1:0-60460 GCA_030523065.1 Aphidius colemani | reverse complement strand
AATTTAATGGCTCGGTATCTTGCCTATATATACCCAATGATTTTGTAGAATATTTTAGTCCCCACAAAACTAAAGACACTAAATTAAATGTAATATTTAGAAATGATTTTAAAAATAATTTTTTGGTACATAATTGTATTCGTCAGCATCACCGGTAAGTTTCCATTAAATAAAATAGATTAATTAAAAAAAAAAAAAAAAAACATTTCGTTTATAATTTAGCTTTAAATAAAAGACTACATATATTCATTTCATTTTGAATTATATATAAAAATTAATATTCAAAATATTTAATTGTCAAATTACAGTATGCAACGGCAAGAAACCAAATTTTATAACTAATGGTGTATCAACGACTATTGACAATTATCCTTTTGTGGTGTCAATACAGTGGAGAGGTGATCATATTTGCACTGGAACTTTAATATCACTAAATCATGTGTTAGCAACTGCACATTGTTTATTATTAGAATCTCAACATATTTTAACAAATTTTAAAATAATTGCTGGTACAGCTGATAGACTGAATGGATTCGGTGATGAACAAGTAAAAGATATTGCAATTATTGTTTACCATCAAGAATATAACCCTGATAGATTTTGGAAAAATGACTTGGCAATATTAACAGTAATAATACAAATTATCATTCATCCAATGAATTTGATGTCAATCAAAATTTAATGTTATTATTTACAGTTAGATTCACCAATTCGTGTTAATAATTTTACAAGACTAATTCTGATTCGAAGAAGTCTAGGAGATATGCACAGTCCTATTAGAAGTGCTGGTTGGGGTGATCCATTGATCTATGAATCAGGACAATTTTTCGATAATTTCCAAGAAATTTATTTAATACCAGCAGAACCTACAGACTGTCGTGGTTTTGAAGATAAAATAACTGGAGCACTAGGATGCGCTAGAATACTTGGAAGTGCATATGCCACTCTGGTAATTTCTAACTAAATTAATTCAAAATAATTCATTTTATTATTTGTGTTTTTTTTTTTCTTTATCAAGGGTGATTCTGGCTGTCCACTAGTTTTTCATAACCAACTTATTGGAATAATTTCTAAAACAATATTCAGGCAACCGAATCATATTATTTACACTGATATTTATGATTACCTCGACTGGATTTTGAATAACATATATTGATGTTATTAATATCCAAAGAAAATTGAAATAAAATCGTCATATTCAAGAATAAAGTCACGACTTCAAGGCATGGCACTATTTATGCAATAAAAATATATAAAAAAAAAACCAAATTAAATTAACAAGTGTATAATAAACCTTCTAAATAAACTTGAAAAAAATATTATTAATTATTTATTTACATTTTAAAACGTAGCTTCTAAATCTTTGATGAAATTTAATTTATAATTAGTTTACATTATATTTAAAAGAAAAATCATAAAGGTTAATATAATTAGTAATAAAATTTGTAAATATATACTAAAAAGATCACGATCTAAAGAGTCAACCAAAGGCCTAATCAACCGCACAGTCATGTCGTTAACAACCGAGTTTACCCAACAATCGAATTACAGGGTGCGAGGGCGTGCCAATAAATAGTAGGAGAAGTAGTAGTAGTTGTTGTTGCTGTTGTATAACTCCCGTGAGAGAATTACAAAGAGAAAGAGAGAGCTTGAGTGAGTAAAAGGGTAAAGAGTAGATAGGCAACGATAAAATGGATATCACTATGATGAGAGAAAGCTTGAAATATACATGCATATTATTATTTTGGTACAGAGGATCGTTTGAAAACACACATATGTGGGGTTGTAAACTAAAGTCAGTATACATCTATCCAATCAGCTCTTTATTCACACTAAAATCATAAAATTATAGTCACGTGCCATTGACTCTTGTAACAACAAAAAAACTACTGTAATAAATTTAATATTTATACAGAAAAAAAAATCGAATATTATGTATTCATGTGTACAGTTATCATGACCACATATAAGATGCAATTTATGATTTATTTACAAGTCATTGAATTTTATTATAAAAAATATACACACACCCACCCACGTGGGATATATTTATTAAAATTTATTATTATTTTTTTTTATTGTGTAAATAAGAAGACTAATGTGTTTATATTATTTTTATTTTTGATTTACGTGTGAAAAAAAAATTATAATTATTTCTTTGTGTCAAATAATCTAAAGGGTAGATTTATTATTTTTTAGAATTTATCATTTTGATATTTTGAATGAAAATCAACATGTCAATTTTGATTACAGTGAAGGATAGTTTTTGAAATATTTTTTCATGATAAGAATTGCAAATTATATAGTTGATTTGGTATAAAATTAAAATAAATTTTTTGATTGCTTTATGGAAAAAGTTGGCTGGAAATAAAAATAATATGAATATAAATCTCGTCACTCTGTTGTCTCAGTAAAACAATAATACAACGCGTGATACTTGCATATATAGAGCCGGTTATTATATTTAATTATACCCACTAGTATTATTATTTGTATTTTTTTTTTATCCAGAGTATTACATTGGCGACAATCACGATATAACAGTCGCGCCAGTATTCTGTGTTTGAATATATTATTTCACATATCGTTGTCAATTAAATAAAATAATTTAAAAATAAAATTAAAACAACGATAAAATAATGATTTTTAAAATATATATTTCCATTTACCAATGATATGAAAAAATAAAGCAAAAGAGTTGAAAAAAAAAAAAGAAAAGAATGCACCTTATAATATATTCACCCTTTGATTTTTATTTTTTTATATTTTGAGACCAGTTGCAGTTGCATGGATGAATGGCCATTTAAAGGGTAGATGCACCCTTCCGTCTGTTATATTACATCAACCAAATAATAAAAAATAAAAAAATTGGATTGGATGATTTTTTTTTTCTTCAATATACTTTTCTGTCTCTTGATATGTCTATGTATTTCCGTTAGACACAAATGATACTGGGCTCAATTCGGTACACAGGATTACACGATTGGATATGGATTTGTCATGGCTATATACAGTACCATCACGGATATGTCCGATCGGATGTTCACTCCATATAAACCATATTCATTGAATTCAATTCATTGTTCATTGATTTACCACTCTTTTTTATTATCATTATTATTATATTTATTTTTATTTCACAAATATATATTTTCAAATAATCATTGTAGTTTTTTTTTTTTCAAGTTTTATTGTAATTGTTTTCATTAATTGATGTAAATTATGGTATTAAGGTAGAAATGTCGGTTGGTAATATAGAATGGTTCAGGTATTTTTTTAATTGAAGTTATGAATCGAGAAGTTAGTGTACTAGTCGGCTAGTGAGGTAATGGCTAAGAAGGCAATCTTCTTATAACCGACTATGTATCTGGCCAGTTCAAATCTCAACAAAGGATTTTAGGGAAAGCATAAGAGTAAATAAGAAATGCATACGGGTGTGCTTCGTTTCAGGCAAATATCTCCTGGCAGAAAACGAGCTCGAGGCATACAAAAACCCCTAGCTTGTTCTGTGCTAGGAATTATTTGCCCCAAATGCAAGACACTCTTTTTGTTTTTTTTTTTTAAATAACAAAAAGAATCGTAATATTGATTTGAATTTATTTGTAATCTTCTTCTAACAATTATTATAATATTTTTTTTTTAACTTTCGAAGACATCGCTGTCTTTAAGTGTTTTTTAAATGTGTTAAAAGACAACTCAATCACAACAATTATAATCATGACACAATGATTATTATCAATTACCCCAAAAAATTATAATAAATATAAATAAATGCAACTCTTAGATACGTCTTAATTAAATTGAATAATTAAATTGTATATAATAATTTTCGATTAAATAATTAAAATTATATTGAGAAAATTAAATGAGTTGTATTTTACTTATCAAGATAATAATAATGTTTTAGATTGTTACATTAGAAATAGTAATTTTGTGTGAAAGGGATGAAATTATATTTGTGTGAGACGTATAAGAAATTAGAGATAACTGTATAACAGAAAATCTAGTCAGTGAAATAATCCTTGTGGCCTAGAAATACTTGGTGGATATACAAGGTGGAAAATAGCTTGAGTAGAAAAAAAATAAAAAAATGTTGAAAATATACTCTCTCAGTCATGCTACCCCTTTCCATCTATTTTTCTTTTTTATATATATAAATTCTTTTATTTTCCTCATACACTTTTCTTCACACTGATGACTCTTTTTTTTTTTCTATTTTATTTTTCTCTTGATGTTTCTTTTCTCTCTGGTCTCTCTTTGGCTCTTGATTCGTTTCAACGCTAGATGCAATTAAGGGAAGGATCATCCAATTTGTTCATGAGACCGCAACAATGTTCCTTGATTGAAAAGCGAGTAAAATACGTCGCAAGGATTTTTATTTTTATATTTTTTATTTCCACGTTTTTACATTGCACTCGGGTTAAATTTATGAAACAACTTTAATCAAATATATTTTTTTTTTCATCATTATAAACATATTCCCAGAAAAATGAATTAATTATTTTTTTCTTTTACTTAATTTTAAAATATAAATTTTCATACATTATGAACAGAGAAAAAAAAGAAATAATAATAACCGAAACTTTTTTTTTGCCCATAAAAAACTCTAATAATTTTCATACATATCAAAAAAAAAAATTGTCCAGTCTATTCTTGACACGTGTGAGACACCCTTTTACACTTCTAGAGCAAAATTTCATATTTTTTTTTATTATTTCCGTTCACGCATCGTAAAATATTCCGTTACGAATTTTCGAGTGGTCCTCTGTACATATTTTTTTTTTTAATTTAATTTTTATATTTTTTCACAATGACAATACTCGCACGTGCACCCATCAGTCGGTTTGTTAGTGGCAATATTTTTTTTTATCTATTAACCACAACATCAACCCAGTCACAATAAAATATTTCCTCCAAATGTGGCTGAGAAAAATAATAAATATAATTTTCCATTGTGCATAAAGTAAATCAATAAAATTATTTTCAATGTGGTCAATTGCAACATTGTTCATAATAAAAAATAAATAACATCAACACAAGCCAGTCATACAAACGCGTGTGAAAATAAAAACTAAAAAAATTTATTGCCTTGATGGATGGCACACGCATCTCAAACAAATTTTATCACCATTCAAAATTATTAATAAATAAATGTTTTTTTAAATGAATCCTACACAGAAAAAAAAAATCAGTATTGAGCTTTTTAAATTTTTGATAAAACCACTGTGCATTTTACAAGCTCCAATAATATACATGCATTAATAAAAAAAAAATCTCTGTGAGAGAAAAGCCACAATTTATTCTCTTTGGTACGTCATCCTTTTTCATGTACATGATTGCACAACGGTTAAACAATATTTTACGTTCATAACACCCGTCGACCTGGCGAATAGCTTTTAATATTTACGAAGGACACTATATATATACATATCATCATCCTCACTTGATCTTTTCAATTTTTAAAATAAAAATAATCAAAATATAACAATAGATTATTAATTTAAGTTTACAGTGACAATGAAAATTTATTTATGACAATCACTGAGAGACATAACAAACGACTTTGATATATTCAATACTTTTCGAAATTCCATTGTCCAATTCTTTTGATTATTTTTATTTTTCAATGATACATGCAATCAAATTGAACTCATAAAAATGCCAATAAATAATATAAATTTATTGAATGAAATAAAAATATATAAATAATTTTTGATAAATTAAATTATGATTTATTAAAAAAATTTATATTACGTGAAAAATAGTAAATATATATAATTTTAAATTCAATGTATATCACGTTGTGAATATAACAATTCTATATGCAATTCACGTAATTCGTGTATTTCTGATTATTAAGCTCATCGAGTGCATTACCAGGTCGAGCCACGTTTTCAACACCACAAACGCAACCTGTAATACAACTCTATCTCATTTCTCTTCTCATTTTACTTCTCCTCTTCAGCACTTTGCTACTGCAATTCCAAACTGTATATATAAATTTAACACAGTGATATGACTACTATTTTCCTCTTTTCATCCCTTCACTTGGTTATAACAACCCCTTTAAATATATATGCATTTGTATACCACCCACTTTCACATTCACTCGTAATATCGTGAGGAGTGTGCTCATGCAAAAAGGGGTGCATGGAACACGATTATAGTGTGTTACAATTAGAACTCTATATTGTTGGTAAAGCTTCAATGCTTCATACACTCAAGCTTACATTTACAAATATATATATTTCAACATGTAAAAAACTTTTAAAAATATTTAAATTTTAATTTAACAATAGAAAGTAAAAAAAATAATAAAAATTATATATTTTTATTGTTAATTATAATTTGAAATATATATTTTGTTGATATGAAAATGATATTGTTGTTGAAGTTTAGTACATGATGCATGTGTAATAAATAAAGGGGTGAGAAAAGAGGGTGGCAAGAGGTGAGGTAGTAAAATAGTAAGCATTAGTAGATTTAGTGTGCATTTATTGGCTAACAGAAACAAAGGGCAGTCAAGGGGTGGAAAGCATCAGAGTGACCGCTAGGCATCTGCTTTGGACATTCAGCGTAATTGCATTTACAAACACAAACGGGTGGCACGCATTGTATATATATATATATCAAAGTATTATGTACATCAAGGTATGCTTGTTTGCTTGCTATTGATATATACATATATGTACACATAAAGTCAAATTGTATACAATGTCGACTGGCGTGTATTCACTATCAAGTTGCATACCACAAACGTAGATAGAAAAATTAAAAATAAATAAAAAGAATTTACAAATAAATAATTTACCACATGTACAATCTCGGTTTGGTCTGTACTGTATAGAATTCAAGAGAATAAAATACCATAAATGTTAATTTTAAAAATCATATGCTGATAGCAATAAGAGTTAGATAAGGCTTAAGTTTATTGGTATAAGAAAAAAAATCAAGATAATTGTCAAATGTTTTTGCATCATAAATTCTGTGTAACAATAAGATGATTAGTATTTAATTTGATAATGGAGTCGAGAAAATTTGAGACTGTAGTTGAATAAGTACAATAAATATTAGACATGTGATCGTTTTGGAAAATAAAGTGATCATCAGTAGCCCTCTTAACTCGTATATAAACAGTATCAAAAATTTAGTTGTGCAAGAGGAAATTAAACTATCTTAATATTATTTATGATAAATTTATAAGAAACTACTATATATAATTTTTTTATCAGAATTTAATGGCTCGGTATCTTGCCTATATATACCCAATGATTTTGTAGAATATTTTAGTCCCCACAAAACTAAAGACACTAAATTAAATGTAATATTTAAAAATGATTTTAAAAATAATTTTTTGGTACATAATTGTAGTCGTCAGCATCACCGGTAAGTTTCCATTAAATAAAATAGATTAATTAAAAAAAAAACATTTCGTTTATAATTTAGCTTTAAATAAAAGACTACATATATTCATTTCATTTTGAATTATATAAAAATTAATATTCAAAATATTTAATTATCAAATTACAGTATGCAATTGCAAGAAACCAAATTTTATAACTAATGGCGTATCAACGACTATTGACAATTATCCTTTTGTGGTGTCAATACAGTGGAGGACAGTTCATATTTGCACTGGAAATTTAATAACACCACGTCATGCATTATCAACTGCTCACTGTGTTGTGTTAGAACCTTTTCGTATTTTATCAAATTTTAGAATAGTAGCTGGTACTTCTGATAGATTCAACAGATCAGCACAAGCTAGAAGAGTTTCAAGTATTGTTCATCATGCTGACTATGTGCCTAGTCAATTATGGAAAAATGACTTGGCAATATTCAAAGTAATTAAAATAATATCTTTTATATTTCTGTACAAAAATTTAATATTTAATTGAAATTTATTTTGATTTCATTCAACGACATATAGACAGTATCACCATTTTTGTTTAACCTCCATACAAGAGCAATAAACCTTCGAGCAATGGCTTCATTTAATGGAAATATTTTCAATAGTGCTGGTTGGAATAACTTTGGAGAATATTTTGATAATTTTCAAGAATTTCGCTTAAAAAAAAAACGAGATGATGAGTGTACTTTAGATCAACTAGATGAATCACAAGGATGTGCTAGAATACTTGAAAATGGATATGCTACTAATGTAATTAATTTTTTTTTAAATTTTATTACAATGATTTTACTTTTTTTAAAAATCAATATGTTTCTTTTTTAAAAGGGAGATTCTGGTTGTCCACTTGTTTTTAATCATGAACTTGTTGGAATTATTTCTACAGCTTTTGTTGAAAGAAATGATCTTGTTATCTACATTGATCTTTGGACTCACATAAGATGGATTAGAAGTATAATTTTAGCCCATTAATTTAATTATCTTATGTAAAAGAACGAAGGAGTAAGCTGACTCAAGTAGTCACTATTGAAATGAAAAAAAAGCAATGGAATTTAAAAATAAAAAATAAACACAATAAAAATAATTTCATTTATAAAAATGTAAAATTTAAAAAGAAAAAAATTTAAAATACTTTAATCTGAAGGAGTTTATTATTAAAATTATTGCAACAATGATTTTGTCTTTAGTTTTTTAATATTAAAATGAATTTAATTGTATTCAACTAATTTTTTATAGGGCTTTTAACAATCTGAATTTTTTAAATTCTCGTCTTTAGTTGTATGAAGAAAAACCATAAGCAGTAAATTTATTAAATCCACTCTGGTAAGATAAAATAATCACTAAAATTCGTAACATAAATCCAAGCTTTATTATGTTTATTAATAAAAAATAAATGGTGTATATCAAGTTGAACAAACTATTTAAATATATATTCAATATACAAGAAAAAGTTTTATTTAATTTTAAAGAGTTGGTAAAATGGAAAATAAAAAATATATATTTCACTACATAAATAATAATAATAATGGAAAGTTTAATTAAATACATTCTTTCGGTTCAATAGTAAAAAAAAAAAAGTTCAAAAAGAAAAAATATATACACATAATGTATAAAGAAAATAAATATAATAATAAAAAATGGAAAAGTGTGCGGTGAGTGTTGCTGGACGAGAGTTTGAAAAGAGTTTAACAAAAAAAAAAAAAAAAAAAAAATTAAAAGTTTTTCATTTTAATGTATATGTGTGGATAAAGTTCTCGATTCGTTCACTGGACTCACTCTGATTTTGACTCACTTTTTATACTCTTTCCAACAAAACCCTCAATTTTTTTTTTCCCTAAAAAGTAACACGTGTTTTCATCATATGCAAGTTCTTTTTTTAAACTTTCATGTTGGACAATGTTTAAAAAACTTTCAAAAAGTGATGCATTAATTTTACATCTTAAATTTATTAATTAACAAATGTTAATTCATGTTTTTTTAATTATAAAAAAAAGAATACCCAAAAAAAATTTACAACAGAGACAAAAATAAAACTGCTGCGTTGGTAATTTTATTTTTTTATTTTTAAGAGGGTAGTTTTAACCCTGACAGCAAAATTGTCAATATTTGCATGAATATCAATATCATTCTGTCACCCTGAACATAAGACGCAGGATATTACCTCCCCTCAAGTCAATAAACCGACATTCATTGACTTGCACTTGAGCCAAAATTTACAGCTCAGTTATTAGCATTTTCTTGTAAAAAAAAATATCTCTGTACCTATATTAAAAAGTGAGGAATATTCTATTTTTTTTCCAGCTAAAATGGCATATACAGCAGACATGGTTTTGACAAAGAACGAATTTTTTTTTCCTTCCAGTTGAATAATGGAGAAAAAAAAAGCTCAGGGGATGCCACATAGAGTGACGCCTGGACCTGATACACTCGACAAATAGCATGGCAAAGTTGAAACCCACTGAGAATGCAGAAATATAAAAAAGGGACAAATAATAAAAAAGACAAAAGAAATAAAAATTGCAGGTATACCAAAAGTACTCTATTTTTCTTTTTTTTTTTGTCTTTGTTTTTTAGCCCCTTCGCACAGCTAAACGAAATAAAAAGGGTGGGTCAAGGGGGTTGGTGAAAAAATATAAAAAAAAAAAAACAATAGATATCTACAGAAAAATAGAAATAAAAGAAAAAAAGAAACAAGCAAATGCAAAATCACGTACATACGTATTGCTTTCTCCCTTATATTTTTATTTTTTTCTTTTATATATTTTTGTTTGATGATATGCCAGTGGAAAATGTAAGTAACTACTGTGTCTTTTTATTTTTAAAATTTAATATTTTTTGTTGTTTTGTTTAAATATAGAAAAAAAAATTTTTTTGAAATAAAAAGTTAAGGGGAAAATAAGGGAAAGTAAAATATGTCGATTTGCGTCTACTTCAATATGCTACTTTCACTATTTCGTATTATTATTATGAAAAAAAAATTTTACCCTTCGTAATACGTCAATCTTGCTCAATGTCGAAGACTCACAATCCGTTTCTTATTATTATTTTTATATATTTATTTTTATATTTTAGTTTTTTCTCTATTTTATGACATATCAAGAAAACGTCGAATAAAAATACAGTGGCTGGAATAGCGCAACGCTGAGATCTTTTATATATATTTATTTATCGAGATAAATCCTGTGGTATTGCTTCGTAGTATCACTATTTTTATTATTATTATTTAGCAGAAATATTTTTTTAGATTATTTAAAAGTTTTCTAAATAATGTATTGGTTATTTTGAAAAAAAAAAATATATTTCACTTAGTGGTTTTTAAATGTCTAAGAAATTTTTATTTATTTTTTCTTTTTTATATTTTAATTAAAAATGAAGGGATAATAACTTTTTTTATGTTAGTTGTTTTGTGGATACTCGTTGTCAAACATATGACCCCATTATTAAATAAATAACATCAAATTTTGTATCTTAATTTTAACGACATCGTAAATTTCAATGGAGTGCGTGTATAAGTGTTGTCTTGTTGATGAAGATACTCAGGATATATACATCAAATAAATAATTGAATCTTAGAGTGGTAAATTGTGATGACAGTTTTTTATATCGTGAGTGTATTTGTGACGTTGGATAATATTTTTTTTTAGCTGGTTATATAAAGAGATGGAAGACAAAAAAAGTCAACGGTAGATTTATTTTTTCATTGTGCTCATTGTTCAACGTCAATTTTCAATATTATTATTTTTATCATTTGATATTTGATAGTTTTATTATAACTTTTTGGTATGATTCTACAATATAAATGATTAAAAATATGAATTGTTCGTTATTTTTTACTTAAAATGTGAAAATCTAATTTTTTTAATCCAATTTTTTTAATAAGCGATCAACAGCTTTACTTCCGGTATAAAATCCAGTTTGAGATTAAATTCACCCTCGGTTATTAACCACGAAAACTGATGGAAATTATTTGTTAGAAAGAAAAAAAATCAATTTCATACAATAAAGCTGAATAATAAAAAAAAAAATATATATATAAACTAAATTTTTAAAAAATGTACACCGGAAATCCGTAAAATTGAAAATAAAAAATTCCATTTTCCAAAAAAAAACCTTTTAGTATATTTTTTTTATATTTCAAATTAAATTTAAAAAAAAAATAAAAATACAGTGCCAAGTTCCGTTTTTAATTTACAAAACCTTTTTTATTCAATTCTAAAAAAATTAAATTTTCCATTGAACCACAAAAAAATAAACTTTACACAACTAAAATTTTGATTGTTATTTCAATTTAAAATTCAAAAATAAAATACCATCAATACATTAAAAAAAAAAAGTTCATTAAATTTATGTGAAACTAAAAAATTCTAATAAAAAAGTAGACTCAATTCATCAACACATAAAACCATTATTAAATAATTTAATATATCGATCGATGACTGTAAAAAAAAAGCCATACTAAAAGTAAATAATGAAAATAAAAAAAGCTCATGAAAAATAATATCCAGTATCTATAAAAAAAAAAAAAAAATATGAATTTACCAAAATAAAATGGAAAAACTAAGTAAATAAATAAAAAAAAGATTCATCAATGTCTCTAACATGTTGATAATGAAATGTAATATCGTGATACAGGTTATTGGTAGGTTTAGTGCCATCAAAAAAATATATATACAGATATGAGGAATAAAGGTTGACATTGCACACCATCGAAGGGGATGATTTTATCCGGGGCCATTACCACCCTCGATATCCAAAAACCCCATCGTACTTTCATCATCAAAGTGGGCGTATAACCATCCTAGACTATCCATCTACATACCAACAAACCATCAACACATATACACATATTTAAATTCTCAATGACCATGCGGGTGTAATAGAGCTTGCGCGAGAAATTCGCGATATCCCTGTGTCTATTTCACTGCATATGGTCAAAGATATCAAATGTTTGTTTGAGGGTTTCAAACAGAAAAGGCAAAGGGGACAAAATACAAAAAATATTTTAACGTAAAGAGGAAAATTGCGTATATTCATCCCTCTAAAATACACGCACACACAAACGAGATATTATGTTCTCATAAAATCCAGATACTCGTTAGTACCATCATGATTTTTATTTTTATTTTCATCACAGAGTTTTTTGATAATTTTTTTTTACTTGAATAAAATATATATGTCAAAAAAAAAAAAGCTCTCATTTAACTAATATCACGTGTGGGTCGTATTTTATTATTTATACAATTTTTAAGTTGACAATATTGAGCAGTGTAAACATGTTGACAATGTGGAAAATATTAATACTCTCATCTTGTGTAAAAAAAAATTTTAATTTAGAGATACTCTTTTTTTTTTTTTTTTTTTTTGTATAAACATTTGTGGATCTTGAATTTTTTTGTACATCTATTTTTATATTAAATTTAAAATTATGAGATGGGAAAAAAATTAAAAAGCCGATTAATTATATGAGAAAATAAAAGTATAAATATTTTGATGTTTTGTTTTTATATTTTTAAGAGAAGTAGAAAAAAAAAATAAGTTTGAGAAAAATAATTATTTCCGGCAGCGTTAACGTACAGCTGATGGAAAGGTTAAGGGCGATATGTATTTTTGTTTTTATTTTGTTTTTTAGCTACCCTTGATATGTAAAGGCGTGCGTGGTTTCTCAAAGGGGAAAATAAATAATAAAAAAAATTGGTCGACTGGATGAGATAAAATGAAAACTGTGCCCACGCGCGCGTCAACGGTTCCAATGTCTCGATGGATATTTGCCAGAGATTGCACAATTCACCCCTATATTTTGAGATAAACCCTCTCGCGCCCACACATGTCGGATAATCTTTTTTATACTTGTCGTTTATATATATTTTTTCTCGGCTCCATAAATTTGCAAAATGCATATATTTTCGTTATTTTTTTTATTAATATTTCTCTTGGCAAACACCAGCTTTAATCGATCAATCCCATTTTTTTTTCTACATTATATATCAACATTTCGCGAGGAAAAATAATAAAATTTATAAATAAATTTTTAAACAATTTAAAAATATATATATAAATTAAATGGAAAAAACTATTTTTAAGTGTTAAAAGTTGGATGAAAAATGAAAAAAAATATAAATGATAATAAAGTTTTACCGTTCGTAACATAAATAGTTCAATCACAATGGAATTTAAAATTTTTTCTGTACTTTAACAACCAACCCCTAAGTATTATTATTATTGTTATTTAAAATGATAAAGTTTTTTTTTCTTCGCTATCCTCATATTGAAATATTTAATATTTTTAATAGAAAGACGATCTAAGAGTAAAAAAAAAATATAAATTTGCAGATCCCCTGCAGCGACAGAGACACGCAAAAAAAATAAAAAAAAAACAACATATATATGATAGTTTAAAGTTTTCCTGGGGAAGAAAGAAAATGCGCCGTTGACAATTTCTAAGGGTTGTTCAGTAAACTTTTTTTAAAATGTTGTAAATTATTTATAAAGCTGAAAATATATATTTTTTTTTTCTATTCAAATTATTGCTATTGATAAATAAAAATTTTGATAGACAATAAATTTTATTATGTGGCAACAAGCCAATTTTTATAAATACTTGATATTTTTGTTTTTTAGTACTTTAATTATGATGAAAAAAAAGTTCATGTGAAAAGCTTTCAAAACAATTTATGAAGCATTAAAATGCTAAAGAAAGCTTGTCAATATTGTCAAATACTATGACACTGATTAAAATGAAAATAATATCAAAAAAAAATAAATAAAAAAACGAGTAGATAATAAAGAGAGTCAAGGTTTAATGGTTTTTTTTTTAAATTGATAAATCGTTTTTATCAATGCTTTTAAATATACTCAGCCCATCAAGTGTATATATTCATCATTTTTTAATAAAATCCATGATCCACTGTCTGTCATTGATTTAAAAAAAATCATATATATCATTTTTTAATTTCTTTTTTTTTCTTTTGATTTAGATACTCGAGGGTTACACTCTTGACTTGCAAAAAAATAAATAAAATTGTATATATATTTTTAGCAGTAACTCAAATTTATAAATTACATTTTGTACTGGTATATTCTCCAGGGCGCAATGGGGATTACACGACGGGATATGTAACGAATAAAAAAAAAAAAAAAAATTATTATTTTGGGGAAAGAGAACTTGTGTCTACTCTATTTGAAACGTTTTTAGACTGATTTTACATTGCCCCTACTGACAAAATGTTAATTCAGTCAGAGTCAAACCCTATGGAAAAAAAAAATAAAATAAAAACTAAAAAAACATTTAAATTCGTATATACACTGTCATTCTGAGGAATATAAATTTCTTCAATAGACAATATGCTTATTTTATCAAAGAAAAAAGACATTCTGAAAGATAGATTTCCTATTTTTCAATAAAAAAACATTGATTGAATTTTTTTTTCAATAAAAAGTGTTTATACCACAAAACTACGTTACGCATTCCAATGCTAAATAAAATAAAAAAATTCGTAAAGAAACGTATCGTGTCTAGTTCAAGAACTCGACTGCTTTCTTCTGCTCAACTTATATTAGCATATAAATACAATTCTAACACCCAGTTGAAGAAAAAAAAAGTTTAGTCTGTCGAGCGTAGGCACTTGAACCTCCAACTTAAATTTGGATAGTTAAAATGTTTTGTTGATAAAATAAGTTATAAAAAACGTATAATATATAAAAATATTATAAATATATTTTTACTGTAATAGTAAAAGTACAGTACTACTTATCTTTGTCACCTATATTTTTACTTAATTCTAAATTCAATTTGAATTCAAGATTTTATTTTTTTCGAATTTTAAATTATCTGCTAAAATGAGTTTTTTTTAAAATTGATTGTGGATAAGTGAATTTTTAGTTGAACTCAGTGGGATTAGACTCATTTTTAAAATGAAATAGTCATTTATAATGTAAATTCAATTCAAATATCTGTTGACTATGAATTAAGTCAAAGTTGACTACTTTGAGGGACAGTAGAAAAGCGTTATTCAATATTTTTTCTTATGTAATATCCGATAAGTGAAGTATAATAAAAAAGCATATACAAAACAAAAGACAAAATTAAATAATCACAAATTAATGAAAATTTAAATTCTGACAAATGAGAAATGCCAGGAATAATAATTACCACCATCTGTCGCAGATCTAATCTCAAAAAATGCCACGTCTGTATATAAAAAAGAAAAAATATAAAAAAAAAATTAAATTAAATGAGGGTAGAGCACACGGATAAGCTGAGGGTACAAAAATAAAATAAATAAAAAGAGTAAAAATAAAAAAAAGACCAATAAAAATAAATAAAGCCGTCGAGCAAATACGAGCTAACGATTTCGAATGTCCGAGGAAATCCATCGCGACACCTGTAACCCCAGCAAATATTTTAATCGGAAATATAATTTAACATACATCTCAATAATGAAAAAAACTTTAAATAATTGCTATCATAATTTCCCTCGAATAATTATAATTTTTAAAAAGCTCTAAATTTATAAAAAGAATATCTAAAACTTCAATCTCAAATTTATAATAATAACAACTTGTAATTATAAAACAGCATAAAGGAAAAAAATGTTTTTAAAAATATCTTTTTAATGATATTTTACAAAACATCCCTTTGGCTATTTTCATAGTCACACACATTGTCGTCATCATGTGTATTTAAAATTTTATTATTCATTTAATATTTAACGAAGAAAAAATAGAAAAACAAGTACTCAAAACAAGACGAATCTCACTTGCCAGCTGTCGAATGAAATATAAATATACACTTTGTTAAAAAATATATAAAAATAATAAATAAATAAATAATGTTTTGTATGTCCTGTTTAATATCAAAAGACATATATAAAAATTTTATATTCATTACTTCAAGGCGTTACATTCATTTTAAATTTAGTCAAACACATAACCACCCCTTTTGCTTTTTTTTTTTTCTCCTCACTCTATATATATGTGTGTTTAGTTATTAAAATAATTCAACCCTTTTGATGAAATTGTGCATATAACTTGAAACCTGTGTCGTCATTACACCCAACCCCTTCAACCACCACCCATCTTATAATTTACCCTTTACAAAATACACATTTACTCAAAGCATTAAAGTGCAAACACACAAGTATACCTAAATTCATTCTGTTTTACGTTAATTTTTAAAAATTTTACTACGATGAAACATGATGGTCAAGCTGTAATTGACTATTTCAGGAATTATCTAAGTACTCATTTATATTTACACATATTACAGTGTCATTTTCATTTTTATATGTAAATTTTTGCTAAATATGTTCTATTTTTTTTCTTCTATGATCATGCGAGATATTTATTTTTTAAATATATATTATTTTACTTTGAGTTTATTATTTTTTCTTTGATCAAAGACACATTTTTTGTACATTGAAAATGCGGAAAAAGAAAAAAAAATGAGAAAGTTTATATTTTTATTATTTAAAAATAGAAATTTCTGATTTTAATTTTTTGTTATGAAGAAGGTTAATAATTTGAAGGCGTATGTATGACAACACATATAATCGTCTACAATTCAACCCCCATAAGTGGCTTTTCCTATCAATAACACTCAAAGACAGAAAACGAACGTGACTAAAATAACCATACAAATATACTTTTAAACAGAAAGAAAATTACCATAAAAATGAATATGAAGGTGAATAATTATCTCAAACAAAAATAATAAATATTAGTTTTGTGTCGTTGTGAACAACTATTGAGTATAATTATTTGAAAATTTTTGAAAATTTTTTAACTTATGAATAGTGTATATTTTTTGATAGATTCCGGGGTCATTGAATGTGTCAACTGAGCTTGTGGTCAAGTAGGCAAGCAACCCATTTCTTATTAAGAGATGGTGTTGTTCGAATCCTGAGTTAGACGCCGTTCTGAAAACTGTTGAAACGTGTCATTTGGCACTAAAAGTATCCAGAGCTTGTGGAAAATACCTCCTGGCATAAAACAAATGAGCAGGTATACAACCTACCTCCTCATTCGTTCTGAGCCAGGAAGTATTTCTCTTAAGCGCCGAATACTTTTATTATTTTTTTGTAAAAAAAATAGGAAAATGTCACTCTAATTATAATAAATTTAATTAATTTAAACTTTTAGGTATATTATGGCCAAATGTCTTTTAAAAATTATGATAAATAAATAAGTATGACATCCAAAAAATAAATAAATAAATCAAAACTATATATATAGATATTTTGATTTAATAAATTATCATGATAAATGGTGTTTTATAAATTGGCTTGTCATGGCTGTTTAAAAAAAAGAAATACATAAAAAAAATTCTGTTTGACGAACGTTAAAAAATAAAAGGATCTAGTGATCAATAATAATAAATCAATGCCTTTGATCAGCATCAAAAGTGAATAGAAAAAAATAATAAAATAATAATAATTTTGAGCTTGTAGGCATATACATGTAGAACATGATTGACAGAATGAATCAGATGCCTCAACAATTTTCATTTCATCCGGAACAATTGGGTGCACTCAGCCAAGTGGCTTTCAAGTGTCGAAGGGTTATCATCGTTATACAAAACCCCTTTTGAGATGTTGAAAATGCCCAAGACAATACCATTCATACCTTGTAAAATAAATCGACAAGTACATACCAATAACAACCAACAGTCAAATTACTTAACCCTCTCATTCAAAATAAAATATATTAAGAAAAATTAAATAAAAAATAAGAAAACAACAAGTAGATTCACCAGTGTCATCTTATTTTATATGTATATACACCAGCAACATGTAACTTTCTTTCATCCAAATTGCTTCAATTCACTTCTGTGTACTTTCTCAAATAAAAAAAAATTCTCTCCTTTTTTATAGTCTGCTTTTGTTTGCCCTCTCTCGCGGGAACAATTTATTATTTACTTATTTTTTCTCGGGGTAACCCAGGTGCCGTATGGCTTTAATAGTGGCATCCAATGGACTCCACATGGAGACTGAAATTGCCATTTTATTGAAAGAATTAAGAGGCCTATGCCAAACGAAACGACGAGCACAAGCCTCAATTACACACAACCGTCAGGAGGGCGAAGAGAAAAATAATAACAAACTTACAAATGAAAAAAAAATTAAGATAAATACTGAGATAAGATACCTTTGGATTTAACTGGATTGAATATTGTTTCTTTTCTTTTCGTTTTTTTTTTTTATTCTTACAGATTGAGATTGCTAAAAAAGACCGTATTTATTTGTAAAAAAAATACAAAAAAAAAAACAACAAAAAATGCTTGATGGATTTGTACTTATATTTAATTAATAAAATAATTTTTTAAAACCATTTTATTTTCTCTGTATTATTTATTTTGCTACTCACGAAATTGTAAATTTATTTTCACCAATGATTAACGTACCTGAAACAGACAAAAAATCAAGAATATTATAATTTTATTTCGTTTATTTAGTATAATTAATATGAATTTTAAATGAAAAAAAAAAAATTATCATCAACATAATGTAAGTTAATAGTTTAATATAAATACAGTGCTAATGGGATATCAGATTTTATCGTTCATGAAGTGTAAACATTGAGAAATCGAGTGCGAATAAAAATTAAAAATAATTAAATATAAAAAAAAACTGTATAGCTAAAAGAAAATAATGATAAAAAATGTAGGAAATATTTTCCAAGCGTCATATTTAAGTTGAACAAACGTTCTCGACTTTTCACTGAAGCAAGGGGGTAGTTAATTATTTCTCCCAGCAAATATAATATTCAAGACTGGCTTGGATTGTACTGAAGATAAAATAATAATGATAATAAAACAATATTAAATATTAATAGTGAAAAATTGTTGAAAATTAATAAAAATATTGTGAAGATAAATGAACAGAATAGAAAGAAAATGGAAATTAAAAACTCAAAAAAAAATTGCAATTTTTAAATGATGCACAAATTTATATCACTTGCCAAGTAAATTTTGTCTTATTAGCTTTTTTTTTAAACATAAAAGTTGGTAGTTTAGCTAATAATTTTCTTGTATTTTCATTTCAAATTGAAAGTATATCAATGAGAAAATTAAATATTAAAAAAGAAAAAACAAATTGATAAAAACAAGGTAAAGACTTAAATAAAAAAATAAATAAAAGCAAATTGATTGAAAAAAAAAAAAATATATAGAAAAAAATTAAAAACATAAAGTTGCAATGTTTGCCACAGAGACAACTTTGTGCACCGGGTGCACTTTTATCCGGAAAAGTAGACCCCGGGGCGATTAAAAAGTTTCATTACCACCGGCGTCAGTTTCGAGAAAGGATGTAGAATACAATTCGCCAATCCGGTCAATCCCGTTTATTTATTTTTTTTTATATCTATATTTATAAATTTATTTTGTTTCCGTTTGACTTATTGTTTTATCGTCTGTTTGTATTACAGATTTTTTATAAACAAAAATATTTTCACAAAGATCAATTACATTTTATGACACTGCAACTCAAAGGGCTTCTAAATTTCTAAACTATCGAAGATTAATAATTTATAATTATATAATTGTTATGTTAATCACAAAAACAAGAATATATTTTTTTACTTTTGATTTATATTTTTTTTTATTTATTTAATATTTTATTTCCACTATATGCCAAGCAATTTTGCCAACTGCAAAGAAGGATGGAGAAAAATTGCGGATGCCATGTACGCGAAATACGAGGTCATGGAATAAAAAATGAATGGATCTTCGTTGAGGAAACAGCCAACTTATCAAAGCAACTGACTTGACATCAAATACTAAAAAATTCAAAAATAAAATACCTTATTTTTACTTCAGCTAAAAAAAAATAAAAATGAAATTAAAACAACAGTCTAAATAATTGATGTTAATTTGAAATTATAAATATATTTTCCGTCGAAAGAGTTGATAATGTGATTCACTAATTAGCATCAAGGATAAAAGAATAAGATTGAAGAATAAAAATAAAAAAAGTTCAAGGGAAAACAATGAATCGTCCAGTCAACTTGCAAACAATGGTGAGGAATAAAAATTAAAAAAAAAAAAAAAAAGGATTTGTTCGTGTCTAGTTGAAGTCAAAGGTGGCGAGAACATTAAACACACAGTTACTCCATTGTCATGGGTGTTGGTAAAAATCCTTTGTACAAAATACATATGCATTGGTGAAAGGAATATCGCGAGCGAAGAAACGATTAGTCTTCATTCACACGTTCATCTTTCGTCGAGTATTGTAGCACTAATAAAATACATGTTAAATATCAAACCAACATAAAAAATTCAAACAGTCATCAGTATTATTTATAATAATTCTATTGACTATTTTAATGAAAAAATTTTTAAATATATAAATCACAACTTGACTCATCTCCTCCTCGACTCATCAAAAAAAATTACATACAATGAATAAAATTTATAAATAACCTCAACCACATTATTTATGTTGATTATTCCTCTTTTTTTTTTATATAAAATTATAACTGTTATTATAACTTTCAAGGCTTTAAATTGAATGAAAAAAAAAGAAATACAACACTTAATCTTTGCAGAAAATGGACAAAGGGTATAAATATATTTGACTCAATAAAAAAAATAAAATTGAAGGAGAATAAGAAGGTAAAAAATTGGCAGAGGAAAATAAAAAAAATAAAGAGTTGCAAGGACGTGATCGAGGAGCTTCAACGATCCGTAGGTAGACACGATTTTATGGGATTCAATGATCCGACCACCTGGGTGCATTCGAGCCTGACATAGAGACTGGAATATATACATGTTATTTTATTTTTAAGGTGTATGTACGTACAATTTAACCACACGATCACGATGTACAAGATACCAATGTTCAAGTTGAAAAAAAAAAAAAAAAAAAAACAGTAGGAAGAAATAGAAAATAAAAAAGAAAAGAGTGCACCCTCAAGCCTGTCTTAATCTTAGCCACAAGAAAATAACCCGCAGAGTTTTATTTCTTCATTTTATTCTATTGATTTATAGCTGAATAAATAATGATAAAATTGAACAAAAAAAAAAAAAAAAACTGGTTTGCTAAAATAAAAATATAGATGTTGTATTTTTAATTTTATTTTATTCTAATAGCGAGTGTAATAAAGTACCAAATGCTCGACAGTCTGTGGCTGATAGACGACTATATATGTGTTTCATATTTTCAAGGGTCATCTCGTATATATTTTTTTCAGCAATAACCCCTTTTTCATATTTCGCTTTTGACGTTCCCTCTTTGCAAAACCAGATCGCCGACCACTCAACACATACACCCATGGATATTCATAGACACATACAAATGGTCCAGTATTTTCCCTGGGGGGTTAAACACCCTTTTACCAAACCAAGTTCTTTCAGCATCAGTGTGTTCTGTATATATAGTGTCACTAGAGTATACAGCAGCCACATGAATTAAGAGGCATTCATGGAAAATCACAACTTTGGATCGACCCAATTTCTCTCCCAACATCGTTCATCTTTCCATACAGCAATTTTAATTATTCATTTATAGTCAATGAAATTTATAAATATACAATATATATTTTAGTAAAGACAAATTAAATTATATAAAATTAATTTATGTTTTTTACATTTATCAGTGATTCCTGAAAGCACGATTGATTTAAAATTTAAAGAGTCGAAATAAAAAAAAAAGCTTTTAGGCTTTATGTGAATTTGAACCCTCACGTTTTCATATTGTTAAACGAGGCAACCATTTATTAATCCCTTGTTACCAAAAATTTAAAGTAGCAGGTTTGAGTGGCAAGTTCGATGGCATTTAGCCAAAATGAGAAAAAGAATTAAAACATTTTACAATAATAATAAATAGCAAAAAGATTAGACTCTTCTTAATGGACTGTCACTGTATTTACAAATTCTTATTTTTCCCCTTTCGTACTTTGAAAATAAATAAAAAAATAAAATATTGTTTGCAGGTACATTAAGCAGGTGTTTGAAAAGCCCCATTTAAAAGTCACTTGGCACATTGCATTTCAAAAATAATGAATTTATTAAAATTTATTTGCACGCACATGAAATAATTTACATTTTTTATAAATTCAATTTTTCGAATAATAAAAAATACATAAAACAACATAATAATATAAATATCATCTTTAAAATTCAATATAAATTTCTTTTTTTAAAAATATAAATATAAAAAAAAAAAATAAAAATTATCTTCGAGCATATTTTTTTCACCATCAATCTTGAAATAAAAATGATGAAGAATGAGGGTGTATAACTTGTAGAAATATTATACTTTTTTAGAAATATTTATTTTCATGAAAATATTTATTATTCATTTTGCCAAAATGTCGTTTGGTTTATTGATCGATGAAGATGAAAGCATTTCGTCAGGTTACCGTCTTTACTGTCAAATAATAATATAATAATTATTATTATTATGATGCTTTTGCCATCCAAGTTTTCAGTGATGTGGTAATAGCTAATCTGCTTAGGTAAAATTCATGTCTCGTGGAAAACCGATAGAAATATATGTATACACAAAAGTAAGATCACTGGTTTTATATATACATAAATGGTAACCTAGCAACGTATATATGTCTTGTGCTTTTTCATCCCCTTGTTATATACATGTCTTATGCTTTTCGCTTTTAACGCGCCTATATATACACACATAATCATCCACAATTCAAACCCCTTAAGTCACTTTCTCTATCAATATAACCCTGACTCAAGGACAGAAAACGTATGTGACTAAAATAAACATGTATGTACTTTTAGATAGGATGCATCTAATGATGGTTGCATCGTTTCATGGCCAGAACTACTTTTTTTTGTATTTTTTAAAGAAACCAATACGCATGAGATTCGTTAGAATAAAAAAGTTATAATTACTTCTATTTTCGGGCTTGCAAACTCTTTAAAGTGAACATTAATGTCAGATACAATCATAAATCATTATTTGGTTCGATTGATTAATAGCTAAACATATTTTTCATCTGTTTTTGTATTCGTTCATCAAAGCAATACGTATGAGGCCTCGAAAGATGAAGAATTATGTTTACTAGTATTGTCAGCTCGTCAAAGTGAACATTGAATTGGAAGACAAATATAAATATTTATTTGGCTTGATTATCTGATAGCTGAAACTGTTTTATATCTGTTTTTTGTACTTAATAGATAAAGCAATACGTATGAGGCTACTTGGTAGTGGAAAATCTAGTTTACTTAATAAATTACTTTGATAAATAAATATGGCATTCAACAATTTATTAATTCTTTTCCAAATTTACTTTACCATATTTTAGACATATTTAAAATTAATTAATTAAACTTTAACTAGTTTTTTTTTTTCTATTTAAAAGGAAGAAAATTCAAGTGACACTGTGGTGGAAAGAGAATTTATAACCGAGACATGAAGAAATAAACTTTAAACAAAAAAGAGATAAAAAGTTTTGACATTGTTGTCAAGTTACCTTAACTAAAACAACAATTTCACATTTTTATATATTTATTTTCCGAAAAACTAGACAATAAACAATTTAAATTATCGGTAAAATATTAAATTAATTCATATTTTGTTTAGATCGCAAGTCAATGATTGAGATGATCTGTCAAAGTTCACGAGTCTGCAGTGTTTCATGGAATCAAGTAAAACATCCACGGAAAAATTATTTCTATTCGTCTCTTTTTTAAACAACAAAACTATTCTCTTCTACAAAGAGATTTTCGTCAACGAGTAGAACGAGATAACAGGAAGGCGTCGACGCGCACGGTCGATCAGCCAACGAAAATATCGTCGCGACAAATAAATGCAATGCGCGTGCGACAAAGATGAATAAAAAAAAAAAAACATAAAAATATATTATAAAAATTCAGAAATATACAGAAAGATGAAAAAGCATGAATGATGGACGCTTTCAAAGCCATAGTTGATGTGCAAAATGAACGATATTTAAAGTTAAACAAATTCATTTCATTTTTTTTTCAAAAATTGTTGTTTGTTATTCAACTTTATTACTTTGTCCTTAATATTCTGACATTATTCATAAATGAATTTGTCATTTACTTTTTTTTTTATCATATAAATATAATAATGTTATTATTAAAAAAAAAAATCAGAAAGAAATCCTAGGGAAAATGAAAAATAAAAAAAATTAAAATTGTAAATATTCGTAATGGATGTAAATGATTGATGTGATTATTTTTGCTTTATACTTTTCAGCTTAGCCATCAGATATAACAATAAATTATATCATAAATAAAAGTCCATTTTGCTATTATTTTTTTACGAAAACAAAAGCCTGTGTTTGCACAAAAAAAAAAATTAATTTGAGCTTAATATAATAATGATAATAAAACATGATTAGTAAGATTAAAAATAATAAAATTTAGTCGAACATTTTAGTGTTTTTAGAAAACAATGTAACACACAAATTTTCTACTTTGACGAATAAACTTTTTGAGAATGTAATCAAACTAAATTTAGTATAGATTTAAGCTTTCACTCTCATTTTAAACTCAAGGAATTCCAAATGAAACTATTGCATTGAAAGTCGAGTAGCCCTTTTTCACCAATTCTCTGTACCTCAAACTCTAGTCAATTTTGTCGATTCACTTCAATAAATTTTACTCTCAACTCAAACCAATACAAAGTACCTTTTGTATACACCAAATTGAATGAAATTATTGTTATTATTATTGTCGTATTTTTTTATTAAATAAACAATTCGAATAAAACATGGAAACAAAATTTGAGCGATAAAAAATTGATAAAGATAAAAGCTAAAAATCCTCTGAAATTTTATATATTGATATTTTTTTTTGCACAATTGTGAAATACAGCTGGACTTTATCCATCATAATGCAAATATGTACATAAAAATATCAGTTACGTTATTCAGTTATTGGAATAACTCGGAACCACAGAGAGCACTGTTTGCTTATTTTTTTTTTATATATATTTTTTGCGATATATAATAAAAGTATGTTGGAAAACTCAGCGTTTCTTATCGAAATGGGTGTATGCTAAGATAAGATTTTATAGAAACGTATGATCTCCCGAAAGAATAAAAATATACAGAGAAATATTTCTTTGATAATGTCATCTCCTTATCGAGGTAAATGTTAATCGAGTTAAACAATTACAACGAAAATTTATAACTTAAATCTCAAATGGATTTTCAAAGCAATTTTTCGGATTGATATAAATTATTTTCGCTATTTAAAGTTGACAAAATTTTTGAAATTTGGAAATATAAAAAAAAAAAAAAGAAATAGAAGACAAAACAAAATCACAAGTGATAGAGTAAAATTCGATAGAATGTAAATTATTTTAGAATTTCAAAAGAGTCTAATTATGATCCAGACAAAATAAATATTTCAGATATTTATATATATATTTTTTTAGTAATATGGAATGATATTTAATAGCAAAAACAAAAATCTCAGAAACTCTGAAGGTAGTTAAGATGATGGGGTAAGTCAAAATGATAACTTGAAACGCAGAGATGAGAGTGAAGGTAGATGGAATTCAGGAATATGTCGCCAAAAAGGGTAAGGAACTGAGAGACCAAAAGACCAAGAGAATAAGATAGACAAATAAATAAGAGTAAGAGTGAGAAAATTGCGAAGAAGATGGAATGAACATCATTGCGTTCCAGAGCCGTGATATTACACCAGCAAAGTTTGTACACGTTGTTTCAAGCTAGACGTTCCTTCGTGCGGCGGCTTTGTCAATCTGACGGACCTCAACGAATAAATATATATATATAAATATACGGAGCATAACAATGTATAAATAATAAAGAAAAAAATAAGAAAAAAAGGACTCTTCTCAGTGACAGTTCAGCATTGCAACTCAACCTTTTTATATATATATTTTATCTTTATAGAACCGCCATACTTGCAAAGTTGTCGACGTCTCTCCTTCAACTAACTAAAATTATACTTCAGTTTTAAGTAACGAACCAAATTAGAAGAATGACAATTTATAAATAAATGTACTTAATATATATAATAACTCAACAAAATGTAATTTTATTTTATTTTCGTTTGTTGTTTTTGTAGTTTTAATTATTATCATTAAATTATCTTAGCGTTTAATTAACTATTTTTTTTGTATAAAATAAAATGGAACTCAAATGTTAAAATAAATAGTTATATGATAATTATTCTTTATAAAAATCACGATAATTCAGCTACCTACATAGTAAAGAATTTTATTTTCTTATTATTTTGCTTATTTAGATAATAATTTACATGTTAATTCACACGAAAATTTACGCGTTAATTCTCACGAAAATTCACGCGTTAATTCACACGTAAATTTACGCGTTAATTTACACGTAAATTCACAGGTAAATTTATCTAAAGTTCTAAAAAAAATTTAGCTGCATTTTGTTGTTTGGGAGTAGCCATTGGCCTGAGTTCCGGTCCGGACCTATTTTTTTTACTATTCATTATACTTCCAACCGTCTTCTCAATTCCTTCTCGTATAATCTTATGTACATTGATCATTCCATTTTGTATATATAATTTCAAGTATAAAATATAAATGACGAAAAATAAAAAGTAGTCGATAAATTCGTGATAATGGATAGACCGTTAATTGCACTACGACATTAATCCCATGAGTAATCCCGTGTGGACAATAATTCCAAACGATTCGAATGGACCTCCAACAGTGTTTATAGATTGAACGAGAGTCAATGTGTTCATATATAAAGGGGCTTTCAGAGAGTTGGATGAGAAAGAAGAAACTAGTGAGTGAGTAAAAGGATGTAGATGAGATGAGGAAGTGAGGTAAGTTGATAAAGCTACAGTAAACATATTTCAACAATAATACCAACGCATAGACAATGGACAAGTTGGAGTTAACATAACTAACGAGCTTGCTGATGAGGAAACAGGTAAATGTGCACATCAAATGAATTCAAAAAATACAAAGTTGTACAAACATATTGTTAATGGATTGAAATGTATAATTAATTTTTATATAAATTAATTCGAAAGGGCATTCAAAATTTAAATAGACAAATTTATTTTTCTCTAAAAATAAAACTCAAATTAAATAAAAGTGAAATAATTCTTTCATATTTCATATTTATTAGTGTTATATATTTTAAACTAGAGTATAAATATATTTTTATAAATTTATAATAATAAAAAAATATTAATCGGGCTCATCCACGATAATATACCATGAAAATCTCTTCATCCAGACATTCAATCGTTTTTGAAAAACGCCCTGACAATAGAGATGAATAAAAATGAAAAAAAAAATAAAAATACTAGAGAAAAGAAAATGTTGAAAAAATAGAAGTAAAAAAAAAAAAAATAAAAATAAAGATGGATAGAAAAGCTTTCCACTTCGTTTTCAATGCGGCTCACAGTAGCATTGGATTTCCAAGTGAAAATCCCCCGAATGAAGGGAAAAAGTAAAGGACTCGTGCCCGATTGAGCTTTTCTCCCTCACTCAGTGCAATCCATAGTTCTCTTTATACCGACCATATAATACTTTTGACTATTGTCCGTCTATAATTTTTTATATAAAAAGAAAAAATAAAAATAAACTCCTCTTCTTCTTCTACAGCGAAAAACGTATTTCAATTATTCAAATATAAAATTATTAAATATTAATTTCAGTATTTTAATTATTAATTGTTTTATCAAAATTCTATTATTATTATTTTTCTTTTTGTAAAAAACAACCCTGTGTCCTATATACCGAAACCATATATATATATATATATTTATTGCCCAATGGCAGTGTAGTGTATTATAAGCTGACCCAACTTGCACAAAAGCTGCTGAAGAATAAAGACCACTGTACACGAGTGCAGGGCTAACCTCTTTTCTCACTTTGTTGTCAAGAATAAGAGGGTAAAATAATAATATAAAAATTGTGCCATCATAATACACACGTGGAACGACAATACAGACAATGTAAAATAATAAAAATGAAATATTTTTCATTTTATAATAGCCTAAACACCTTTAATTTTCCCAGAAAAAAAAATTATCTGCAGAGTGGTTTTAAAATAAAAAATATGTATAATTTTGAAGGATAATTGTTTTGGAAAAAGTATATATATACATATATTTTTATGGACGAGTGTCACGCGATATGTGCCTCATCATCATTTTCTCTGTGTTTCATCATTTGGTAGAAATAAAAATAATAAAATAAAAAATGGCACTATCATAATTTACCATCACTGACATAGCATATTTTTATTATTTTTTTTTTCCTGGTCATCGTTATACATATACTCATACTCCAGATATAAAATATATGTATAGAAATATTTTATCACCCTTTGAACCTGCCTTTTTGCGTATTTTGCACGATTTTTCGTGTACTTTGTGTCGCGACACAGAACTATCACCGATAAAAGCATTTCCAGTGATATCAATGATAAAACGAAGCATTTGTCTTCCAGCCACCCATCTACCCTTTTTATTTTTTTATTTTTCTACCCCGGCCAACTACCTCTTCCGATAAAATCGATGAGTACTCGGTGGTTTGGTATAGAAAGGAAAAAAAAAAATTATCAATGTATCTACAGTAAAATTATCAGGGAGGCTTTTTTTTTTTTTCTATTTTTCAATGTTTATTTTATTTTTTAACCACAATGGCTATCTTTGCCGAAGGGCACACACACACCCAGAGATTCAATCAATTCAAAATATATTTTTTTATTTATTTTTTAAGTATTTGTTTTTACTCACTTTTCTGTATATTGTTTTTACGGTAACTCAACAACAGAAAGGATCTTCAACAATTCCACTATTTTATCTCTCTTGGGGAAAGTAAATTTTTTTTTTTTTAAATATTTTTTAAAATACACACAAGTGTGTTTGATGTATTGTTCTATTTTTTTAAGCCCTACTGTTTTGTTGTTTAATTACAAGAGCCAATGGAAATTGGAAAAAATAAATATAAATTGAAAATATTTTTAAAAAACTTTTACAATCTATCCGCAGCCACAAAGTATTTGTTTTTTTAATTTTTATTTTGATACTTGTATTATAAATTGTTTAAGTAAAAAAATAAATAATAAAAAATACGAATTAAATATAAATAAAGTGAAAAATGAAAAATTCCAGAAAACGTTATACATTTTATATCAAAGAATCCAACGTTCATCTCGTTTTTCCAGGTTCAACTTATTTTACTTTTTTAATAATATATATATTTTTTTTCTTTTCTAGATGCACATCTCTTGTGAATTTTTTCTTTGCTTATTTTTATTGAAAGACACGTCTTTCTCTTCTTCATCCCTCTCATTATTCACCCCTTGAATTTTATCTTTCGCATTCATTCGGGTTATTTTTTTTTTTTAATTTATTTCACTTGCTCACTTTACGAGCACACAAAAACCTCTTTAAAGCAACACAAGAGTAAATTGGTATTTTACTCGCAAATATTGTTGCCAAGCGAATAATAGAAAATACAATTGTCTAAGTAAAATCCTACCTGGGATTAACTACCTTTACGATCATTTTGAAATAACATAAAATATTTTGTTTCCCCTAATCACATTAAAAAATAATATTTAAATTACAAAAAATTAATACCAAGATGATAAAATTATGAGAATATGATCATTAAATTTAACATGAAAATAAATTTAAAAAAATTATTACAACATCGCGAGAAGATGAAAAATAATAAAAAAATAATTATTATATAATTTAAAATGTTAAATGTCAAACTTTTATTGATACTATCAACAAATTATCAAGACAACTTGGCCATGAGTTATTTTTTTTTTCAATTTGTAATATTATTTATAAAGAATAAAAAATTGCAAGCCAAGTCTAATCGGATTAGTACGTTATGTAAATATTTAACTCGACATTTAAATTCATTGCATGTGTATTTTTTTATAACTTAACATCTTTGTGATAATAATTATTAATTACAAACATGACTTAAAATAATTTCAATCTGAATAAAAATAAAATAATATATTGACAAAACAATTAACGTACAATGTTTGTACTCATGTTGAGATATTTAAAAAAAATAAATTTCATTTCTTTTAACATAAACAAATACGTTTTTCGAAGTTAAAAAAACCAAGTAAATATTTATACATGAAAGAAGAAAAAAAAGGTATAAAATGAAGGGTGAAGAACCGCAGGTTGTTGGAAAAGGGTTTATATAAAATGACAGAGAATCGTCGACTCAATGTGGTTTAGAAATTTGATCGTCCACTGTCACGCGATCCTCAGAGTCCACTATATTATACATTGAGAAATAAAATTTAGTTAAAATCCATGATAAAATAAATGTGATATTGTAATAGATATTTGTATCATCAATTTCCAAAAAAGAAAAATATAAATAAAAATCATTTAATATAAAATTATCTCTTTATAATAAGAAAAAATTCAATCAAGTAATAAAAAGCGTAGCTGCATCAACTGATATTTATACTAATTAATTTTATAATTATGTAGACATAAAATTTCCAGAGGATACAGTATAAGCCACTGTGTGTTAATTTGAAATGTATCAACGTAACGAGAAAATATCGTTTGATAAATTTACCCTATCAATGCTCAATATAAATATAAAAATAAGACTTTTTTTTGTTATTTGTATATATATACACATTTTTTTATTTAAAAAATATTTTCATTGCTAAAATTTTTCTTTACTTTGACGAGATGAAAGAGTCTTTGTTCGTATAAAGGAAATTTTTACGCAAAAATGTAAAATATGAAAATAATAAAAAAATAAAAAAGAAATAATGTATAAAATTTATATGTGTATTTATTATTTTGATTTTTATGGATCACGTTCACAATTGTTGGATTCATATGTATATCGTTTATATATGTATTATGTGTAGACAAAGAACTGGCATGTTGTGTCCACGAAATCCGCTTGTCGCGTATCCTATCATACGAGGCAAACTCTCAAAACGTGACTTTGTACGTGTATTTCTTTATGTCCCTTTGCAGAGTAAGCAAAATTCTGGGACATGTATTGCAAAACCCAAAAAAAAGCAAAACAAACATAACAAAATAAATAAATAAAGTAGAGGAAATAAAAAAAAAAACAACGAAAATATATCGTTGCACTGCTTACAAAAAAGCCCAGCTATTATATCGTTATGTCAATAATAGAAAAGTCGAGGTTGTTAAAATAAAATATTATTTTTGTACCAATTATGGTGTTCATGAAAATATAATTTACAGATACATTTAGCTAGTCAGCTAGTGGTTGAATGGGTAAACGCCCGGTCTTTAAACTTATCTTGGTATAGAGGGTTTAGGTTCAATTCCAGAGACTAGAGTAGTCGTTTGAAAACAGTGGCACACTGATGGTTGTTGGCCGTAATCTTTGTCTCAACACTATCCAGCGTTTCAGGCAAATACGTCTTGATATCGAACAAGTGAATAACCTTCTCTAGTTCGATGCCAGATGTACTGGCCTAAAACGCCGTATACCTTTTGCCGAAAAAAAAGCCAAGTAAAATTTTAATTCCTTTAATATCTCAAACGTATCAGGTATTCTTCAAACTTGTTAAAAAATAACAGCAATATATTACCGCAAAAATACATCTATTTGCAATAAATTAAAATCTACCTTTTAAAACAGAAACATCTGCTGTCCAATTAGAATATCAAATATAATTTTGGAGGCAAAAAAAAAAAAATGAAATGAATAAAAAAAGGGAAGGTAGAATAAAAGGAAAAAATTAAAATTAATAGTCTTCGATGATGCTGATACAGGTAGAACAAGACATCGAATAAATTTATTATTATTATTATTGATATTTATTTCGGGGGTGGGTGTGAAAATCCCTAGAGGCGACGAATATTTTATATCAAAGAAGACGAAGAAATACAGAGATTTATTATTATTATTATTAACTTGCATGATATACAATTCTGAAATAAGAAAAATAAAAAAGGGAGAAAAAAATATGTATCTATCTTCTAATTTGAGAGCCGCCACGGGATATCTGAACATAGAGACATCCCAAGGATTCTCCAGGGGTCCAGCAATGGAATATTTCTCGCGTCAAAGGCATTGTGTCAGTCGCAGCAGGACACAAGAAATCTTACGATTTATTGTGGCGGCTGCAACCGACTGCATCCTCAAGAAAGAAATATATAAAAATAAAATCAAAAAGAAAAAATAATAATAACGACTGTCTTCAACTAATCCGTTATGTACTGAAACATTTCCAAATTATGATGTTGATGATTTCATAATTTTTTTAGCTTAAAAATTGTAATATTTTGATGAATTCAAATTTCACAAAATTAAATTAATTACGTAGATAATAAATCATTCGCATTTAATAACGCTGATGGAGGGTTTAAATTGTTGTGTTCCATATTCAGTTAAAAAAAGAAAACTCACTGAAGTACATCAGCAACTCTCAAGAGGGTGAATAAAATGAGCCTGAACTTATTATTTTAACGCCCGAATTTTTCCATTTGATTCGCGCTGGAAGTCAAAGTTGTGTGTTGAGTATGGCTGAAATCAAACAGGGGAAAAAACCATCAAGGCCCTAATCGTGTTGTCTGAATTCTAACACAATAATACTCGACAATTTTTGAAAGGGCGCCAAGTGAAATAAAGCCACATAAAAATATTAAAAAGCAAAAAAATAAAAAAGCATTTTGGTGCCAATTGTTTGATACATCATAATGTTCATTATTATTGTTATTATTCTTGAAAGGGACAATAAAATAAACCATAACATCGAGCCTCGTATGGTCACTATCAACCAATTTTTAACGTAAAAGTTTTTCATCCGTGAAAACAGTGTGTTTGTGCAAATTGTTCTACCATAAAAAAAAAAGGAAGCAAAAACCCCAAAATAAAATAAATAAAGACACAAAAAAAGTGTATAAAAAAATAATAAAAGTAACAATGACCATGACAAATTCCAACACATTTTGCCTCGTTGATCCACAAACTAATTCTCAGGGCTTTACTCATGTAGCAAATATGAAAAAAAATAAGTCTGATAATACAATGTACTGTTGAAAAATAGTATGTGTTTCAAGAATCTCCAAGAACCTTTTTAATACCACTGTTGTACAAATGAGTGAGTATGAGACCAAGTTATTACTGTTGATACACGCTTGAGTTAAAGACAAATGACCAAGGTCTGTTATAGAATGTTACACTTGGTGACTGTTGTACTTTACTTAAATACATACACTTCCACGTATTAAACAAAATGACGATGCCAAAAATTAACTCTTCAACGAAACAAAAAAATAAATAAACTTTATTAAACCGTCAAAAAAAAAAGAAAAAAAATTAAACCAACAATTTATCATTGTATTATCTTCACGCTTGTGAATAAAAAAATAAATAACAATCAGTGAATCACCATTTGTACAACCAATTGTGTGTTTTTCTCTTTTTGTATCTACAAAAACCAACAATAAAATCAGAATGCCGAAAAAAAAACAAAATGGTTTTGTTTAAACTGGAATTTTTAAAGTTTTATTTAGATAAAAAAAATAATAGATGAAATGGTTGGATGAAAAAAAAAATATATATAAAATAAAGGGATAACACAGTGAGTATGCGAATTGTGACACAAAGCCGAGTTGTTGTAGTGATCGATGCCATGGTGGGTCTGTCTCATCTGCAGTTATACAGCCATAGTAACAGAGACATTTACAAAGAGATAGAAATAGCGAACAATTTTGGATGAGGCAGACATTTCAGTACGCGAGTCAGAAGCGTACACCAAAATAATTGATGCGGACCAGTAACCATAATCAAGCCTGCGCGAAAGCAATGAGTATTTTGTTTTGTCTATATGGGTGTATCAAGTACCAGGCTGAAATACCAACACATCGATGTTTGTGAATATACAGACAGAGGAAATTTGGAAATTTCACTGTAAGCAAATGTAGAATGAGATATTTTTCAGCAAATATATATGTTGTCTTGTATCACTGTCATCACGTTTATTGCGGAAAAGGATACGCCTGTGACCCGTTTCCGGCATAAACTGTAAAATTGGTCACAGTTTCATGAAAGGGATGGTTTTTCAATTCAACTGGAATTTTCATTGTAACTAGAGATGATTGAAGCGATGAGAGAAATTAAAAAATGCTTTTTGTTTTTGCAAATTGAGTACATGTGTTTGATAATACTTGAGAGGTATTATTATATTTGTAATCGATAGATTATTAAAAGCACTCGAAGGATTTAATTTGATGATAGAGTTTTGATCATTTTTCAAACAAATGCCTGAGAAATATCAGTAATAATACCCATGAAATGTCCAAGAAATATAAAGAAAATTCACAGTAATTTTGTAAACTTTCTTCGAAAAATTGACAAATGATTTTAGGACTATTAAAGAGATTCATTTAATCAAAATTGGTAAAACTAGGTCTTACTAAACTGCAGTTTAATTGACATGCGAACAATATTTTTCAGTAAGACTTGAGAGTGAAAAGAGACTGTAGGTAAATGATCAAAGTAGTTGAAGCTACTGGCTTCTCCTTTGCGGATAAATTAAAACAAATATAAATCATAATAAAACATAGGAGTAATTTTGAGAAACAAATATGCAATAGAATTGTTCGTTAGTATATGTTGTGTCTTTCAAAAGACTTATAATTTGTATAATAATTATGATACACACACGCATTAAATGACACTGGTGGCTTCTTGTGAGAATAAATGGCAAAGCTTCTTCCGTTAATGCAACTGGGACTTGTCACAATATTGTATTTATTATCCACAAATGTACTTTGCAAGTGAATAGATTGATATATATATATATATATATATATTTGTATAAATTATTTTATCAGTAAGAGAGGAAATAGTAACAACAACATTGACGACGACTACGACTAATTATTTCATGAATCTAAAGGGAATTGAACAACACGCTTGACCGACTTTCAACTAATTCATGGGACTTTGACTTGGATTATTTTCAAAATAATTCAATATAAAGTCACTATTCTGTGTGCGGTCAAAAGGATATTTATTTTAATATTTATAAATCGGTCACTTCGATTATATTAAATTTTTAAATATATTTCTATTTTTTTTTCAGCATTTAGCTTTGAGCCGATCAATGTTGAATGAAAAAAAAGTCATTGATTTAAATTTTTCTAGATATTCACAAAGGGAATTTTTTGTTTTTGTCATTCAGCAAATGCTTGGTAGTTTAATAAAATATGAGATAAAAAAAATTAAAAACAAAAAAAAAGTATTTTCAATGAAATAAAAGATGAAGGAGACTCAACGTTGAATTAAACTCGATGAAAAAATAGAAAATATAGTAAATGTAAATTTTATTTTTAGTAAATAGGAGCTTTAATAATTCATGGTATTTTTCTCAATCGTATAAAGTTTTAAAATTTTAATCAATTAAAAATTGCAAAAATATTCTATTGATATATATTTTCATAGCTTTTAAATATACATTAGTTTTTTTACTCACATAGTTGAGGATAAAGATGAAATGACATTGAAAAACAGCAATTTAAAGGTACATACCTGAAAAAAACAGAAAAAAAAACAATTTTTAATTAAATTTCTTCGATAAATATATTTATTTTTAATTATATAGACTATATTTATTATTGATGATATATATAAATTTAAATTTTGATGAAGCATGTGCTCTCAAATATTCTCATGTAGACTGAGAGTATAATCGAATGGAGAACGCGACGAAGCACCAAGGGATGTTAACCGACAGGCCACAACGTTGGAAATTCCGACTGCCAATCCGAGGCAATCAGTGACAAGGCATTGATAACAAACCGATCCTCGACAACTCCAAAGGTAAAGTGGACGGGTATACCCACTCAACTCTTTCGTTTGGCCGATAGATAAAAAAATAATCCAAAAAAAAAATACAGAAAAAGAATAATACACAGGAAAATCTCATCAAATTTATCAAGGTAAAATTGACTGAGACATTATGCAGCTGTACATCAAGATAATTATGATTTTATAGAATTTTATTAGAGAAAAAATGTGATTTAAATAACAGACAAACTTTAAATATTTATACAGCAAATTTACAAAAGTAAAATAGGGGATCAGCTTGTACAAGACTCAATAATCACGTGAATTTACAAACCTCGTTAATATTTATCAGTTGTTCTATCATCACATCAACAATATCATTTATATTCAAATGTGGTTTATTTTTGAGGTCACTTTGACAATGCTAATTGCACACGACTAATTGTTTCAGACGATAAAATAACATCAAACGAAAGATAAATGCATTTGGTGAATATTTTAAAAATGTAAATATCATTCCAAATTGATTATTATTATTTTATCGAGTTGAAAAATGAATAAAATGATAAAACATGAAAATTTTAAAAAGAAAATGGTATAATTTCTTTGACTTGAGGATGATTGAAAAATTGATCGACAAGGCAAACACACATTTGCCAATTTTATTTTTTTTTACTTAAAGAAAAAAATCGAGCTTCTATATACTGTGATGCCACGATTTGCCGAAGTGCAGTAGACGTTTTTTTATTTTTAGCTCTCTTCATCCCTCGTTCGTCTTCAACTTTTATTATTCTTCTTCGTTTTTTTTTTTTTTTTAACATCGTCTTTGCCCCTTTTGCTCAACTCTTTTTATTTTATTTTTTAAAAGTCTCCTTGCTCTACTCGTCTCTTCTCAAGGGAGTAGTCACGACCTTCTATCTTCCGACCCGATTTCATCGTGTCTTCCTTCGTACCATCTACTACTTTTTCAACGATAATACTTTACGAGAGTCAAGTCACAAAATTCCACCCCGCATTTACGACATCCAAAGAGGCTAAAGAAACGACAACTAAAACCAACCAAAATCAACGAAAAAAATATAGAATAAAAATTTCTATATATGTATTACGACGACACAGATAAAATGAATAAAAAAAAATTGTAATAAAACTAAAATATTATAGAAGAAAATATATATATCCAAGTACTTGAAAGTATATTATTCTCGTTTATTTTTTAAACAAAAGTACATTTATATATAAATAATAATTTTTTTTCCTTCTACCTTTCTTGTAATGGTTTTTTTTCCTTCATTTCAACGATATGGAGACGGCTGTGCCGCCCGGACATCAATCGATCGGAGAAATAAAATGAGGAAGAAAAAAGGTTCTACTTTATCATAAAGTTAGATTTTTTTTTTCAGCTGGATATAATGAAGAGGAAAAAAAACTGATGATAATAAAAGATTAGGTAGTAGTGAAAAAAAAAAAAACATACACAGCATTCCAATTTTCATTATCATCAGTGTGAAATTAATAACAACGAAAAGCCGCAGGTTAATTACGTGACATTTATTTGTAAAATCTAACCGAGAAATCTTAGCGCCCGCAGGAATTTTCAGTTAACAACGGCCATTGTTGTAAAGTCATATTCAAAATAAACTTGTATGTTAAATATCTTGAAAATATATTTAATGTAATAGAGAATCAAAGAGGATTACTTTCAACTTTCACGACGAAGCAAGATCATTTAGGAATTTTAATAAAAAAATAACAATAATCGAAAAAAGGGATCCAAAAAAAACAAAAATCATGAAGATAAAAGAAAATTAAAATGTTGTATTTCATGAATGGATGATACAACATTTTTTTTTTTCTACGTTTTCATATGTAGACAGTTTTTATTATGATATAATTATTTTTATTTTTTAAATTGAATTTTTTTCTATTCTGTCTGATGGTGAAGGAATAATCCATTTTATTGAATGATGATTATATACAAAGAACAATATCAATGAAGGGCATGAGGATAGAGAATATAGAGGTATAAATAAAGAGGGTATTTTGAAAACTGAAGGATTAAAATCATGTTCCATTAATAAGTCCATGAAGCTGTAGGATCGAAGCCAGACGGTCTACCTAGTTTTAAACAATACCCGCACATCAAACTTTTTGAGAGCAATGGCTCGTTTTCATTCCTTTTTTTTTTACATATATATAACGTATACAAATACATACATGTCGAGAAAACATTTTACGACTTTATTTATAGACAAATGGTAAATGTGTGTGCTGATATATAAAAGTAGAACACATTTAATTCGCGTGTGCATATATAACAGCGAATTTTACCAATCTCAGTTATTTTTTATCCATTTGAGTTAAAAAATAATTTTGAGTTTATTAACTGAGCTATTTTTAGAATGATTTTTTATTACTATATCAAGAAAAATATCCAAGTACAGTTTTCATTGTTAAGTTTTTAACAAAAAAAAATTCACAAAGTTTGGGACAATGAAAAATACGTCAAAGGCTATTGGAAACTTGTTGAAAATTATAAAAGAAAATGTACAAAAAAATTACAAGGGTGTGTAATAATTCAAGTTAAAAAAAAAAATTAGTAAAGATATGTAAATTTAATTGCGAAAATTTGAAATGAAATCAACAAAAGATTGATGGATTTTAAAGATGATAAAAATGTAATTATATGCTTGGAAAATTTGACAGTAAATTGAATAAAATGTAAATTAAATATTGAGTAAGTTGACTAGTAAATTTTGTTGATAAATAGATTTGAAATTTTAGTTTATGCTGAGAAGTTACTGTTGGAGACACAGCCATGAACAAGCCAGGTTATCTGGCACTTGAAAATGAGTTGTAACATTGTAACACACCATCAGCAATATCAAGCCAAACTCTCAAAATACACATACATAAAATATACATAGAACATGTGTCTGATCCACTCTCCAAAAAGCTACATAGATAAATGTTGTCAAATAATAAATTTACTATCATGTTATTTCTTCGACAATGATGAACTCGTACCCAAAAAATAACAAAAAAAAATAGTAAATAAATAACCTGTCTAGTGAATCAACAGTACTTTAGTAAACAAAGAAATTTCTTTTATTTATTATACAGAAAAATAGAGAAAAAAATTGTGGAAAACGATCCATGACTGTGCTCGAATCGAAAAAGATTCTGATGGTAACGCCCTGAGGACATTGAGATGCGCCTCCTCTCGATACCCAAGAGATTTTACGCAATACACTTTATGTACTCAAAAAAAAAAAAGATGAAAAGAATGAACAAACCACGAGATTGAACTCGAAGCATCTACTACTTCCAAGTGGTCGCTTTTTTCATGGAAAAAAAATAAAACAGTTGGGATCGGGATCTGTATATTTAGACAGAAGAAAAAAAGCATCGAGCAAATAATTGAAGAGGCTGAAAAAAAAATTTGCCAAGGGGATAATTCAAGACACAATGTTTTTCATGTTCAATTATAAATTTACAGAATTTTAAAATAACCTAATTTAATTTTGGCGAAATAATTAGATGATTGACAATGAATAAATTGACTAAATAATAGTGGCTAAAAATAAGCATCAAGCTTCAACAATAAAACTTCAACAATATTACTTTCTTTCATGAAAAATGTTGGATAATTTTTAGATTAAATTTTAAGCATAATATCAATTTTCCAACTTGATAAACAATCGAGTAATTATTTTTCGAAAATAATCAGCAAACTGAGCTTTTTTTGTGGGTAAAAAAAAAAATTTCAATTTATTTTAATTTTCTAATTTCAAATTGTACAATCAAGCTTGTCATGACGTTCATCGACCTGATCCAAAAACTAATAATATTTTTAATAATAAATTGATAATATAAAATCAATCAAGATTTGAATATTGATTACTAAAAACTTTTAGAATTATTTAAATAATTAATTGACACACAAATTGCACGGACAACTTCGAGTAAATGAATAATACATTATTTCAAATTTCAAAATGACATGTTACATATCAAAATAAAAAATAAAATAATGAGACAAATGACAGTATATCTAAATGGTAGTTGTGTTATGTGAATGATATTAAATCAAAATAAAGGAAACATAAAGAGGAAGGAAGGAAGGAAGGAAACATGTTAAAGTAACACAACGAAAATAATGCTTATATCTTTATCAGAAATATGTCTTATTTAAGTCAATGCAAAATTTGTATGTATATAAAATTGGTCGAGGAGTTTTCAAAGACATTTAATCGATTATTCACTTGAGATATTTTCAACTTAGACACACAGACACACACATTAACCACTTATTACCAATTTACATTGAATTGTCAACTCGTCTTCAATAATATTGAAAATAACATTATCAAAATTAGCAAATTAATCAATAATTAAAAGTACATAAAGTCAAATTACTGTCACTAATTTAAATAAATAATTTATAGTGAAGTAAAAATATAATAAATTATATATATTCTTATTGAATTAATTAAAATATAAGTTGCTAAAAGTGTCAACGAGTTAAATAAATTAAAAATACTTTTATGTAATTTATTAAAAAATGATAAACTATTATTATAAATTTAAAAAAAAAAAAAGGAAAATTGAATAATGAGAATGAAAAAGACAAGACTGTGAAGTTAATTTAGTTGTCAGAGACGAACAGACAGCTCCAACGAAAACTATATATTCCCTTTTCCATTTTTTTAAAAACATTTTCAAGGAAAAATAAGTAATAATTCTTCTTATTTTCCTTCTTGATGTATTTTCAAGTATCAAACCAACCTGTAAGGCATTAAATGACACACTTTAATAAGAAAAAGTCAGATTTCATTGGACTCAAACTACGTTTCAAAGCTTTTCAAGACGATTGAAACAATAAAAAAAATTCATGCAGTTTGATGATTTTTTCTAGTCAGAATCGCGAAAGGGAAGGCATGTGAGCAATTAATTTTTAATATAATAAAACTGTTAAGTGTATTTTAAAATATTTTTTTTTAATTTATAATCAGCGAAAAAAATATGCTCATATATTTTACACTAGAGACATCATTGGAATAGAAAAAGGAAAAGAAATTTCTAGATATTTAATACGGTCTTTAAAAAAAAGCAAAAAGTGAAAAATTTAAGTTGATAAAGTCATTAATCAAAAAATTCTAATGATGATGAAGCTAATATTATTATTTCCTTCAACATCTCTTTTTTCTCTCAATTCAAGAATTATAATTATCATGATTTTTCATATGAGTTTTGGGTTCTCTTGGCTGAATGATCCCGTAGGTTTTTCTTCATTAAAACAAGCCGAGTGCCAACGATGAGGGCGTGTTTATACTCCCAGTGATTCAAATTAAAAGAAAAGAAAATAGAAAATTAAAAAAAAACTAGTAACTATGGATAACGATGTGTGTAGATTGATTAAATTTTAACTGATTAAAATCGTGATTCCATTAAGATTATAATTCAGTATATACAACAAAAATAAAATAGAAAAAAATAAAATAACAAAAATAAAGATATCAAATCTCATTAAAAAGTAGCTGTATAATAAATAAAATTACATATAATATCAATTTGTAAATAATTATTTTCATTATATTATAATTGTGAGAAAATATATTTTTATTATTGTCGAGGTCACGTTTACACAAAAAAAAAGAGCAAGAATTACACGACCCAAGGGAAAGATCTTCATTTCTCGTATCGAAAAAATAAATAAGAAGATAAATATATACACATTTATATAAGACAACCGACCCTATTGCCCTTTGGTAAAATATCCTAGTGACCACCCCCAAAGGGCCAACTCCAATGGTTCCTCAATTTACTCTGATTTTTTTTTTTTCTCCATCGATTTTTTCCTTTCAAAACTATCGAATCATTTTTATGTTTTTTCCTTTTTATCCTATTTTTGGTCTATTTATATATTTTATATCAAACACACAGACAGATACACTAAGTAAAACGATATGGTGTGTGCAATTTCAAAAGAAATACCTTGAAGATTTTTTATTTTTATTTTTTCTGGAGTGCGAAAATCATCGAAGCATATATATTTTTCCAACTATTGACCTACATTTAGCTGTGAAAAAAATAAATATTTACTGCTTTTTAAACAATAAATATCTGTAGAATATAAAAATACATTGATTTTGTATTTTTATATATTTTTAGCACAACATGGTTTTTAAAAAATATCAATAATTTATTTAAATAAATTTTTCATTCTTCAATGACATGTAGGTCAGGTTTGTTTTTTTATTTTTATAAAATATATTTTTTCTATTTACTTTTTTAAGAGTGAAGAATAATAAAAATAAATAAATTTAGAGAATTATTGAGAATATATATATATATTGGATCGCGTAATAGTGAAAAGTTTTGTACAGTAAATACAAAGAAATAAATTTTAAAAAATATAAAAAAGTATATATGACTCGTGTTCACTTAATTGCGAACTCACTAATGGCTTTCTATCTGCAACGTGCTTTCAAGTAGTCACGAGTGTGTCAGCTCCATCGAATACGAGTATGTACAGTGTCATTAGTAGGTATCCATTGTGATTGAGACCAATATGTTGTCTCTTTTTTTAAAAAAACAATAATTTTAATTATCCTTTTTTTCTATTTTCACTTTATTTAAATTCAATTTTTCATTTAAAATTTATATTTGTTATCGAACTTCGAAATTCAACAACAGTGTCGACTATTTTACTTCGATTTTTTTTCATTAATTGTAGAATATTGTTGCCTTAGTGATAAGAAGACCCACGATGATAATATTATTTTTTTATTCACATAAAGTTTTGAGACTTTCTCATTTAAATTTTGAGGTTTTTAGCGACCTGATTATTTTGTTACTCTACGACGAAAATATGGCTTTTAAATTAATATTGCACAACATATATATGTCTATTGGTTTTGATGATAATGTGTCTCTTGGGCAAAAGCATAAAACGAGAAGAAAGCAAGATAGAAGAGACAGAGTGAAAGATGAACACAGGTGGTGATATCATTTGGCGAATGGTCGTGTCGATGTTAAGGCTAAAGTACAGAGGTATGGTCATTGAATTGTACGAGTTGTATATAGGATGAACCGACTAATTAGTGAATAAACAATCAGCCTAACTAACGTCGCCTCGACTAACGGTATGAGGCCACAAACTGGCGGGCTTGCATTTTCACTGTGCCAAGACCACAAATGCAATGTAAAGCCACGAGACGATACAAAATAATAATAATATATATGTCCTCCTCAGCAGGGGTTACTAATCTACTCTTTAATTATTGTTAATTTTTTTTTATACATATTTTTTTTTATTCTACTTCAATACACACACCCATTCACTCTTGATTTTTATTTTTTATTTGTGCTGATTTTACAGTAATCAAACGCTGTAATCTTATGTATATTTATTTTTATTTTTTTTTTTATTTCAAACTTCTTCTCATTTAGAAACTTATCTGATATAAAATTTATTTTAATTTTCTTTATTTTTCATGATGAAAATAAATTTAAAAGGATAAGTATCAAGAGCTTCATTAATTTATTTATTTTTTAAAACTTGTTTATATAAAATCACATTGGAAATAATAAATATATGTATCGAAACTCAGTGAGAAAAGTTTTTAAATATTTTTCATTATTACCACATTGTTTTATGATATTAAAAAAAAAAAAACATCATAATGTTGGTAACTTTTTTAATTTATACCTCAGGATATTATTTAGCATTTTTAGCATCACGAAAATGTGAAAATAAAAAATAGAAAAAAATGATCACTGGGGTGTAAATAATGCGAATTGAAATAGCGACATTATTGAAGGTTCATAAGATATTGTGCAGGTGGTAGATTATTAAGAAAAAAAAATATATAAAAACCAACGAAAGGGATAAGTTGAGACAGCCAACGTCATTTATCACGTTGTTTTTTACAGCTGGTACATTGTGACGTCTTGACAGCCGTCACGTGTTTTGTGCTTTAGATAAAAAAGACAAAAAAAAAAGTTAAATAAAAATTATAAGAAAAATAAAAAATGATGTACGCCGACGCGAAAGACGGTTGTATTTTTTTTTATTTTTTGGCCCTTTTGAATCCCCCTGCCCTATTCCTCGTTTTATTTTTTATTTTTTTTTAAATATGCGCGACTGTTGACTGTAGACGTTGAAAAACTTGTTAACAAGCCAATTTACGCCCAAATGACTTGAAAATATTCACGCCCGACCGGAAATGGCTTGCTTCCTCGAATTCTCAAAATTGTCTCGTGTAGATTTTCTGGCAACTGTCACAGATGTATTTCAAATAAATTGTCATTTTTTCAACTTTTTTACTGAATAAAAAAATTTGAAAAAATTGACATTTCAACACGTTTTTAATGACATTATTATAATAGTTTCATTTGACAGTTGAGGGAGAGACTGAAAAATGTATTCAATATATTTAAGGGATGTTTGGAGCTTTGGGAAAAATAATTTAGGATATTTTTGGTTCTTAAATTGTGTGAAATTTTAAAATACAAAATACTAGTATTCTCTTGAGGTCGTATGATGATAAGTAAAGTTGCAACCGAGATATGAGAAAAGTCTGAAGTAAATTTACTTTTGTTTTTATATATATCTTTTTGGATTAGCCTGTTTAAAACCCCGAGAGTAATACTTGTTGTGGAGTATAGTTTCTTTAACCCAATTATTACTGTGGAAAGATCCAACGACTGCCAAAGAATACATAAAACATATTAAACTATAAATACAAACAAAAAAAAAAATAGTTAATGCCGTTTCAGTTTAAAGTTTATATACGAAACATTAATAAAATGTAAAATGTTATTAGCTATAAAAAAATATAATAATTTATGGAATTATATTTTGTGATAAGAATAAATAACAAGATATTTTAATTAAATTTATAAAAATATAAATAATATAATTAGTAAAAGTGAAATTTGCATCAAAATATGAAAATTAATTTTTGTTTTAATTACTGAGTTTATTTTTTGGGTCAATCTGTCAATTAGATCTCTGGTAATTTTATCTTTCCAATTGACAAATTTTTATTCATTTTAATATGTAAAAAATTTAGAGTAATGCATTTTAAAATATAAAAAATTAAAGAAAATAAAATTGAAAAACTTGTGAAAACTTTTCTCTTGTTTTAAGTGATTTACTCGAATTGATTAAAGTAAAATTTAATTGAGTCGAAGTAAAACGTCTTTCTCTTAATATTGATCTTTCACAGCAAAAAAAACTACTCGTTTTCGTAATTTTTTAATTATATTAATAATTAAATCAATGAAAGTGTGAAGTTAAAAAAAAAAAAGCTAATTTATCGATCAGTTTATCAATAAATACGAGAATAATTAAGAAGTTTGATAATTAAAAATTTAAATGCCAGGAAATAAAAGGTCACACATATTTAAAATATTTTTTTCCACTTAGCAGCTATTTTTTTTTTCTCTAGAATAAATAAATATTAATTACAAATAATTATTTGTAATGCATCCAAACACATGTGAATAATGAATCACTGTGTCTTCATATTTTCAAAACATTAATTAAACTTGTTCACCCTAATTATTCACCGTCCATTTCAAACATCTTTCTTTTTCATTTTTTTTATTCTTCAAAAAAAAAAAAACACTATACATTTAAATTTTTTTCTTTTCATTTAATTTTCAAATTTCCTAAATTTATTTACTTGTTTTTTCATTTTAAATTTAAATAATTATTATTTTTTGTTTATTTTTTTTTATCGCAAATTAACGCCCCAGATGAGTCTTAATTTAGAAACCAAATTGCAAGTTCTATTTTAACAGTCAAAAAACAAAGAACTATTTAATAGCAAAAACCCATCAGTTAATGTTTTGAAAATTTATCAACAATTTTCCCCTTTCATGTATTTAAATTAATAAAAATAAGTGAAAACAAAAAATGAACTTGTTGATAAAAATAAGAAAAGAATGGAATATTATTTGTATAAAAAGAAAGGAAAATTTTTGAGGTTTGGTAAAAAGCCAGAGAGCCATTTGGATATATAAGTTTTTGCTTTAAATGAAAGAGTAAAAACATGCACCATTGAAATAGCAAGTACAGTATAAATATATGTAAAAAATAGCAATGTACATATATTTAACATGTGAGTATGAAGTTAGGTAGTAACGTTGAGATTTCAAAGCGTGATATTTTACAAAGTCATATAAGTAGTTGTAGGTGTGTTTTAGAAAATACACACGTATATTTAAAGTACAGTGGTTGAATGTGTTGCTTGTTTGATTGTGGTATGGTGTGTACTTGCAACAACGACAACTACAATGACAACGACGACAGCAACATTATTTACGAGGCACAGTATTAGCGTGAAAATGTGTATATTTTTTACACGAGTTCTCTTATTCATCTTGCAAAAGTACAAGAGAATGACTATATATTTTTTTATTCTTAAAAATATTAAAAATATATAAAATAGTAAGTCTCTTTCATCACACTGTGAATTTTTATTTCATTTATTTTTAAGGAGCGTTGAAATTCCACGACAAACTTGACTTGACAATAATTAATGCTCAAAAATATTTTCGAAACTGAATTCTATTATTCTTTAGTTGAAAATTTTAAACGTGTTTTACATTTTTATTTTTTTTCTCCATAGAGATTTCGATTGGAAAATATTGTGCAGATATAAAATTGGAGATATGCGGTAAACCAAACGAGGATTGGACTAGAAAATAAAATGTAAATTTTAGAAAGAAAAAATAAATAAGCAGAGTAGTAAAACGTGCATGTAAATTTAAACTATTATACTGATAAAATTCGATAATATTTTTTTTTTTAGATAAAATTTATTTATATTTAAAATAAGTGAGAATGAAAAAATGTCTTGAGACAATTTTGAAAAACTTTCACACAATGGACATGTACACTTGTGTATATACCCCATCATCCTCTCATTTTTATATATATTTATTTTATATTTTAAAAAAGACCGAGGCAACTCGAGTCTCTTCATTACGAATGCGAAACTCGAACTCAAAACGGACGCGTTTGTAGAAAAAATGCAATAGCTTTGGACCACCGAGGTGAACCGTGACCAATATGACTTGACGTAGATATTTTATTCTAAAAAAAAAAACATATACTTATAAATAAATACCAAGTTGTATTACCAATACAGAAAATAAATTTAACCAATCGATTTTTTTTAAAAAGAATAAATAAATTTCGCAAAAAGTTGTCTAAACATTCCAAAGAACAATCGACTCAAAAATTATCTAAATAAAAAATAACTTTGCCAAATTTTTGTATTTTCACAAATAACTAAATGAATTTATTGTTGATAGGTAAATTTATGTTGGATGAATAAGCAAATAATGATGAGAATAGTTTCGACTTCGATTCTAGTATGGAAAAAAAAAACAAAAAGAAAAACCGAGTGGCAAAATGAGGGTGAATGTGAAAAGTGTTTTGAGTTTGCGCAATGTAAAATAATTCTACGAAGCAATGTTTTCGTCTGTCTTTGTCATTTGAATATATATGTATATAAAATGTTAAATGGTATATGTGCTGAATGTAGTAGAGGGTCTCGTTTTCAGCCGCATCCTTGAGAGCTTTTTCAAGAGGACACAATCGATATCACGGAGAACGAGTGAGAGAACATGAACGCCCGGCGCCCCTGAGACTGTAGAGTACATTTTCTAGTTTTACTGAAAACTTGCGCAAGTTTAAAGCGTCATGACGACATATCTACACCACACACACATACATATTTCATTCATTTATACATAGAGTTACACTACCTCAGAAAGACAGACGTTTTCCAAGTGATATTGTTAAGTCTAAACTTGCATATATACTCACAGACGAGCAAAGATCAATTTGCATAAACAAACTCGATTCGATTTCGATCATGTACTATAGTCGCTATTCGTTTATACATTCCTCACATGTTACCCTACATCTTACGCATTTTTAAGAATTTTTTTTCCTCTTTAAATATCATTGAACACCAAAAAACAAAAAACACAAGTGCTAAAATAAGAAGGTCTGTTTTAGAAGTAAAAATACGTTCCTACTTTTGTGACAAAAACAAAATAAAAAAGAATTTTTTCTATTGGAAAAAGGCTTTTTAATTTTGTACTATTAATTATTTCAAGTCGAGAGAAAATACTGTGAAGGTATCAATACGTTATTTGTCGGTGCAAACAATTTATTTCATTAAAAATATTATGAAAAATTTCTATTAAATTTTTTTATAATAAAATTAATTGAGAAAGATGAAATGAATTTGTAAATGAAAATAATACATGGCTTGTTTTCCAAAGGCTTTGAAATATTTTAATCCCTTTCAATCATTTAATTCAACCCTTGTGGTGATGGCTGTTAATGCGAGAGATACGTTGACTGTTTATTCACGATATTTTACAAGGGCATATCTATACGATTACCCACTCGGACTTGTATACATATACACATACATTAAGAAAAGCTCAAACAACTGGGGAATCGTAAAGCGTCATTCATCTGACAGTCCAGTTAACTTAAATAAATTGAAGTATAAAGTTTTTAGTCAGTTGACCACCCTCTTTCCACACCATCAAACTATTTTTTTTATTTTACTTATTTATTTTTTGTAAAGCTCTTTTTTCACATATAACTGTGTTCAAACTTGTTGAAATAATAAATATATAGCTACCATTTAACTATTTAAGAAAATGAAAGAAAAATGATGATGATGATAATGGGGGTCGAAGAAAAAACAAATAAAATTAAATTTTGAAAATAAAATAAAAGTATCGTCTATTGGTGGTCGTGAATTTTTCTTCGATGTTTAAACACATATATGTATAGCTGAAAGAGGGAATAAAGTATGCAGTAAGAGAAGAAAAGAAAAGGGAAAAAAAAGGCCTCAGTTATGTGTGTGTACATTTTGCAATCGAGACGATGAGGAGACATCTGTCAGCCATGATGTTGAACGAGATCCTCTTACTCTTTTTTTCTTTGCAATCGACACTGGCATTCTCAAGATGCCCCAAGACCCCTTTTTCACCCTCTTTTTCTATCATCCATCCAGCAGAATTATTTCATATATATATATCAAGTTGCCTCACTTTTGCCTCGCGACTTGCCATCATTTCGGCTGTATTCCCAAAAGACCAGAGGGTGGCATGAGAAGGAGGGTTGCTCTTCGATAGCCTGACGAAAACGATATATTTGACGACGAGTTGAAAACTACTTGGGAGATATAACACCGAAGGGGGAGTTAAACTTTCAAATACCAGTATTAAAAAAGAGAAAAAAAAAATAACGATACTCCACCGGGAAAAAAAATTGCCGGACCGAATGTAAATTCAAAAGTCAGCATTTGTCAAATGTCGTGGTAATTTGCCATGTTTTTTTCAAATAAAATAAAATAAAAAATAGATATATGGTTATTTTATTTTTTATTTTTCTTCAAACATCATTTTTTATATTTAACTTGATAGGAGAATGAAGCAAAAAAAAAAAAACATAAAAAATTGTCAGCTTACTGATATATAAAATTTGTGTTATTTTTTCTCTTTTTTAAATCGATGATAAAAATGGACATGATAAATTGAAGATAAAATAATTGTATAAGTCGATGAATGATAGAAAAATGTATGATATTTGTAATTTTATTATTAAGCCAGGCAATAATTCTTCCAAAACTTCCCTTACGAGTTACAACTACCCCTTTATTTTTAACCACCACTGCGTGTAGTCTGTAATATACGCGTAATATTTTCATATCGACCGGTTTCTTGCTCTCATGTGGTATCGTACTGTGTCGAGAGAGAAAGAACGAGTAAATATAAGGATAAAGACCAGGCCAAATGACCCAACTTGCCCTTATGCTCTACGAATACCTCTTAACTACCCTTACACCACGTCAAAACCTCTCTACAGACAAACCACACCCTTGCATACATGTTATATCCTATAGTTTTCCTTGTAACTTGTACTCTCTTTTTCTCTATAAAACAATTTTTATAAACAATTTTATGCTTATTTATTTAACTGTTTATTTAATTTTATTTATAGATTTTTTTTTAGTCTCAACTTGAACTTCTGAGAAACACAGAAGAGAGATTAGTCCGAGGTAAACATTAAAGATAAGAATCAAAAAGAGGGTCAGGCGGTAAATGTGCGGCAAGTTATAAAAGGAAATGAAACTGGAGAGACAAGCAAGAGGTCAACTAAAAGTCGTGTATCAAGGTCTTCTAAAATAAAGGAAAAAAAATACAATAAAAATGATTAAATAGATTTTAAAGATGTTTAAAGATATTTTTTTTTTATTTTATCATTATTTCATTGAAGCGGTATAAGAGCAACAAGAAGATAAGAGAGGCATTAAAAAGTGAGATGAGTAAGAGATCAGATAAAAAAATGAGGGTATAAAGAGTTGAAAAAAAAAATTAAAAATAAAAAAGATTTGAGTAGGTAGGCATCATTACATCAGCAAAAGAGCATAAGATAAAAAAGAGGAAAAAAGAGAAGAATTCTGTTTCCAATTTTCACAGTTTATCTATCAGTCAACTTCCACTTTTCTCCAAGGGTTCCTGTCGATTCTCTAAATACGTTTGAAATAATAGGGGAAACGTGTTTTAAAGTCAAGGGGTTGATTTGAAGTTAAAAATAAAAGAAAAAAAAAATGAATGAATATGAAATAAAGCGAGAAAAAAAATCATGAAGAAGTCAATGACAAAAAAAAAAAAAAGGGGTCGAAAGGGTATCGAGATATGAGATCTGTCTCAAAGGGACTCCAATAAAAAAAAAACTATGTTTATAATGAGAGACCGAAGAAGGTATATGCTATAACATTACGATGCATGTATTAAGAAGCAACGGGTGATGGAATTTCTGGTTGACAATATAAAACTCCCCTTTTTCTCACGGCGACAAAATTGGAGCTTTGTTCTACATAGAATTGGTCCATCGGGGTTAAATAAAAAAATAACATTAGACAAGGGGAAGACTAAAAAAAAGCTCTGCTTAAAGAAAATAAAAGAACATTTTTTTTTATTTTTTGCTCCCCATAGACGTATCTTAAAACCCAACCATTTACTGGTTTTTTTGTTCATTTTTTTGATATACTTATTGTCAAAAACCAAACAAAATTATAACACTTGTATTTTTGACCCAAAATATGAATGGCAAATTTCAATGAAATATTCAATTTTCCGCAGCTCAAAATTCACCGAAAACGTTACAAAGAATAGAAATAGCAAGTAATGTTCTATCAAGGGTAATAATAACAAACAAAAAAACAAATAAACATATATATTATATAAATAAAGTAAAACTATTTCGGCTACTTCCGGTCATCCCCTGTTTACACGAAGCCAAGTTGCCGCAAGTAACTCGACGGATTAACGATTACGACCCCGTGTGCATTGTTCACGGCCGATGTATTTCTTTGGGGTGTTTTTGCAAAGGAAAAAATAGTTAACAAAAAAATAAATAAAAGAATAAGAGCGGTAGTAGTTGGTACTAGGGTAGAAAAAAAAAAAAAAAAAATTGGTGGATAACAACGCACGAAAATCACCGGATAAACCGAAACGTTCTGATTTACGGAAGCCATTTGTATTCTGAAAGCAAGAATGGCAAAGGGTCTTGAAAAATATGAAAAAAAAATGTTAAAAAATAATGGATAAAGTTGAGAGAAAAAAAAATATCCAAGAGAGAACTTCGTGTGATTATAGAATTTTTTTTTTAAAAGCTATACCACGACTGTAAAATGGAAACATGATATTTTTTAATGTTTTTATAAATATTTTTATAATTTTATCACAAGTAGTTGTATTTTTTAGCTTTTGATTTTTTTTTTCTGACACTTGGTCCTTGAAAAATTTCACGATGGGGGTAAATGAAAAATGATTTTTATTTGGCAAAAAAAAAACGTGAAATATATGGATGTGACTTTTGGATCACGCGAGGAGCAAACACACAAACAAACCGGTTGTCTTAAAAGCATTTATTGCCGAGAGCGATTTGTCTCTGCAACAGTGGCTGTATATGTTCCCCAAGCAATTAATTACATACCCAAGGGAGAAATTCAAGAACGAGAAAATTCAAACTACTGATAGTTTATGCTCGAATATAAACACGTTGCTTGGACAATCTTTCTTTTCATATGTACAAAAATTACCTGGATGCACACGCAATTATAGCTCGTTAAAAATAAATTTTATAATAAGATAATTTGATAAATAAATATTTGAAAGAGTTTAAATGTATATCAAAAATGTAAAGAAATATTTATTGTAAAAAGAACAAAAATATATTCATTTAATTTCAATTTTTCCCAGAGAGCAAGATTTTTTTAATGCCATTTTGCCAAAGAAAAAGATTTCAATTTTTTGATATAAAAAAAATCTTCACATCTAATGTGTATATTAAAGAATTTTAAAACTTCAATATATAAAATATCGAAGCGGGAAATGATGGTTGAAGAGCGGAAATTAACATCCAACTTTTTCAAGTGAGTGAATATATATAAAAAAAAAAAACAAAATAAAGCAAAAATCTTTTCTATTTTTTATCTATATAGACTACGAGATGAAAAAAAAATAAAAAAGAGATCACCGATTGTGAGAAGATAGGCTAGAGAGACCACTCGAAAAAAAAACCCTCGAAAACAACTCGAGGTTATATAGTAGACATAAATGAGAGAATAGTAGAAGAAAGAAAAAAAAATATATAAAAGAGAATAAATAATATAAAAAAAAAAAAAACGATAATTTATTTTTGTTCATTCGTCAGAAGCCGCTGAGATTTCAAACAGATCTTGGATCCAAGATGATGAAAAAGACAAAAAATAAAATTTAAAAAATGACAAGTTTCTTCTTTGCTATTCTAGTCGACGAGGTTTTGACTGAGCAATCAATTTTTTTTCTTCTAAAATCAGGTTAGACAATAAGCCGAATGGTATGCATTCTATTTCCGATTCAATTCTTCAGCTATTTATCCCTATTAACTTTTTTTTTTTCATTATAAATTATAATATATTTCGCTTATAGAATAAGATGATTCAACGAAGCATAACAGTATAAAATTTAATTCTTTGAGTTCTCTCGTCTTTACATATTTCAAATAAATTTTTTTCTACCATTCTGAACTCATTTTATTTTTTATGTATATAATCAAGTGAACCAAGGCATCATTCAAGATCAAAAAAATATATATAAAAGTAAGATTGGATCCAATATTTATGGGTCCCATTAGTTTTAAACGTCGCTGGTCCGAGGAATACTAAAATATACAGTTTGTATTTCTCAATATGGTCAAATCGAGCATCAAGTTAAATCTCATCAACGAGAGAAAACAAACCAGACAAGATAAAAGTAATAAAAAATTTTTAAAAAATAAATTTAGCATATATTTTTTACCATAAATAATAAATATATTAAATACTTTATCGTTTTTTTTTTTTAAATTAAAATCATTTTTTCTTCATCGTTATGATAGATTGTGGGTTTTTTTAATTTTAAGAATTGAAGAATGAGATAAGATAAATCGTGGTATGAAGAAACACTGAAAGATAATCGATTGAAAGTATTTTTTAACATTTTCTTTTTATATTTTTTTATTTTGTCCTTCAATTCTGTTATATCCGCAGTAAGTTTCCGCCCACGGGCATGTCCAAATACGAAAAAAAAATTGTATAGACAAGTGGTAAAATTTTTACACTATCTTCACGAGAGTATCAAGTAAAATATATAACAAAAAAAGTAATAATAAAATTTATCCAAGTTTGTAAATAGACAGTTGACACAATCGATTGGTTAAAGAAGAATTTATATACATACGTGGTGATAAAATTCGAGTATTTTATCATAACATTTATGTATTTTTATTTTTTATATATGTATTACGTTGACATGCCAATATACAATATACATATATTAGATAATAAAAGCATGTAAGTGTGTACTTTATAGAAAATAAAATAAATAAAAAAAGAGCAAGTATAAAGGGTCGTTGTCATTTGTGCACCTGGTTACTTTTACAACCTAATCGATAAAACAGCACCACGAGTAATTGAATCGGTTCACAAAATCCAGACGTAAATGATAAAAATCGTAAAAATTTTCCACATATATATATTATATATTCATCCGTGTAATAAAAAAAATAATAAAAAAAACAAAAAATCAGGATACTTTTTATCCTTGCTAAAATGAAAATTGCATGTTTTTTTTTTTTTTTAGAAAAAAACGTATACTTTGTTTGCCAAGATAAAAGCAAAAATTCATTTGATGTTTTGTTTTGTTTTATTTTTAAAATTACACTTGCAAATTAGATGATTGTCTGAAGTACAAATTGTAAATTGAATTATTAAAAATATTATTTTTTGTACCATTAAATTACTTTTATTTTTTCCAAAAAAAATATTTTTTAAAAGTTATTTTTTGTTTATTATTTATAAACAATAAAATTTATATTATAAATTGAATTGACTCATAAAAAAATGTAATAATAATTCAACAAACAATTATTAAAAGTTTTCTCATAATTTTATTTTTATATCGACTGATTCAAGATTAATCATGCGAATGTGTTTACTCGGGATTACGTGAGTTTAATGAAGTCTGGATGATATATCCCCCTTTTTTATTTTCATTTATATATATACATTACCCAAGCGAGGAAAAGTGATTTTCCCACGGCTTTTGAGAGTCGTAAAACTCGGATGGTTTTGTTTGCACGTAGATGAATTACATCAAAGCGAGAGAGAGAAGATAAAAAAAAGTATAATGAAACAAAGAAGAAGAATAATAAAAGAGTCTCATTTCACAGCTTAAATACATTTGCCATAAATCTTGTCGATTGACACACATTGACAGGCTCCAGTTTCACAGACAAAACAAAAATCGTAAAAAATAAATTAAATAACAACAAAAAAAAAAAAGAGTATTTGCCTTTATGTTGCTGTTGTTGTTGTTGTTGTACTCTTATGATTAAATACTTAATATACACAACAATTTAAAATTAAAAAGAGTTAAATATATGATTCAAAATATACCAAGACAAAGATAAATTATGTAGATTAGTCTGATAGGCGTGTAACCAAGTTGGTTTGATGTTTCACTGGGTCTATATGTTAACTATACACCAAGTACCATCTACTATTACAAACTACAACCAATTAAATGACAACTTGGATTTTAAAACTTTTCACAAAACTATTCCTTTTGTGTTTTTAGACCACCTGAGTTGTCCTATATATACACCTTTTGTCTTTTAACAAATTACCCGTAATTATATAATTACTTTTCTTGTTAATTCTTGAAATTTGATTTTTTTTTTTTCTTTTTCTATTCATGGTAATTATAAAGCAACTGGTAAAGTTAGCATCATCATCATTATTATTATTAAACTTTATTATTATTATTTATTACTTTTATTCTCGTCAAACAGAAATTTTTTTACCCCTTAAAATGATTGATTTTAAAAAAAATTTTACTATCGTATATCTTGATGAAATTATTCAAATTTATTTATACATTTAATAATAAATATTATTTATATTTTTATTTGTCTTATCTTAAACGATAAAATGAACATAAAAGCACAGCTTTTACAACGAAATTTTAGACTGTCATGTTTCAATTTATTTTAGAAAAAAAATATGAAGTTAAGGGTGATATAAAATTTTTGAGGGAACAAAATTAACGGTCATTTTTTTTTTTTTGAGTATGTATGTTTGATATATTGAGGTGTTTGGGATAAAATAGCACGTAATTTTTTTGATATGTACAGATGCGCCAGTTGCGCTTGTGACAATATCACGACACAGAGAAAAAGAGCATGTTGGCTTCAGGGTCGACGCGTGGCACATTAAAGCTGAAGAATCGAGGCTATTTAAATACCATGGCCTCATTGTGACACTTAATCTCATTCTTTCTATCATATTATATAATATTTTTCTCGATATCATTTAAAAATAAAAATAAAAATCAATATATACATCCATGAAAACGATCAAAGATTATTATATAAAATAAACGCGAAAAATTTATTTAAAATTATTTTTTAAATTTATTGTTTTATAAATTATAAAAAAATAATTTATTAACAATAATTGCTAGTTTGGCTTGATGTATATAGAGGTCATTAACCGCAAAATGAGGGTATATATATAATTTACTTGAAAATACATTATAGACCTAAAACTAATATAAAATTAAAATGAAAAAAAAAAAAAAGAAAATTAAATAGATCATGTACTTGTGTGCTTCAATAACGAGAATTACTAATTATTAATATTTTTTTTTTAAGGGGAAATATGGTCGATTTACTGATAGATAATTCACCCTTCATAAAATTTTTTAAAACTTTTTTTTTATTTTACTTTTATAGTCTGTACATTTATATTTAAGGGAAATATAATGGAACGTCAAAACTGTCGATCGCATTTCGTTTCGCCACTTTTAACCCTCCTTGTTAATAAAAAAAAAAAAAAAATGTACACTTTAACCATTGAAATTTTATGGTTCTATTTATACTGCTTAATGTTGATTAAAAATGGAAATGAAAATTCTATTGTTCATAATACTATTGGAGCTCTTAAAACAATCAAAAGTGCACTTTTTAATTTGCATTATGCTTTTATGACTGATAATTATTAACAATAATCCTGACTCAATAAAAATATTCCTCAACTTGTTTATCAGTCAATGTTATTTAAATATATATAAGGAGACGGTCATAAGAGTAATTCCCTGATCCCAGTTGGACATGACAAAAAAAATATAAATTATTTTGAGGCTCTGGCTTGAACATACAGCTGAATGTATAAATGATGATTCAATTAATAATTTGATATATTATAGTGAATAAATTAATGTATAAATTCAATAGCATTGTATGCTATATCTTGAAGATACAAACAATTGAAATTAGCATATTTCGTTGTCTTGTCCATCATGAAATCTAGGATCGTTGTCTTGTCTCTAGGATAGTCTAATTTCCACATGGTTTGTCCAGAGAGAAATTTCAAGGTTTAAATATAGTTCTGGGTTGCATGTATAACAACGCCCTTTTATTCTCATTCCACATTTATCCATCAACTCTTCTTCTTCATCTTCCTCTTCTACTCGTACCTCTATCACAAGTGAGTTGTGTGTTGAGGGTGTTAAAGGAACGAGATAAAATATATATAAAGACAAAGAGAAAATGAGTTTTTGGTGTGCCGCATGAGTGTACTAGACGTGCAAAACTATTGAGAGAGAATACCAAAAGATAAAATGAGTTGAGAAATGGCAGGACGATATTAGCGATTCCAACAGTGTACCAACATCATCATCCCTTCTATACTTGCTTGTACTATTACAACAACCCTCACTACTAAAAACTCTCGTCTGTATTTTGTGTTTTCTCTTTACCTTCACTTTTCGTCATTTCTCAACACACCTTACACTTGGTTTTCTTTTTTTTTTCGTTTAATTATAAAGCTATCACAAAAATATCATTAAAAATACCAATCATTTCTCCTATTTTTTTTTTCATATTTTTAATTAATTTATTACCCCCGAAAGAAAAACCGAGAGAATTTTTTAAAAGTATTTTTCTTTTTAAAGCTCAACTCACTGAGACATTCAGACAAAAAAAAAAATATATTAAAATGAATCATAAAGTATACAGAGAATCAAAAAGTACGAAACGCATCTTCAGAGATTTATTCGTGACTCAAATGTCTAATTTATTCCCAAGAGGGAGATCATTATTATTATGAGTATTTTTTTTCTTTATTATCATCTTCCGGATTTTTATGAGGTCCCGTAAAAGTCATTTGATCACGTCATATACAATGAAAGAAATTGATAGACAACGACAAAAAGATAAAACATTTTTGAATAAAAAATTTGAATGATGAGATGAAAAATATCATCGAAACTATAAAATGAATAAAAATATATTCTTGGACATAATTTTAGAGGATGAATATAAAAATGAAAAGATAAAAGTATATAAAAAAATTTATGGAGAGGAAAAAAATATTTTAAAAGGTGTAAGACCATTAAGGTATATGATGGTCAGGTTATTGTCAGTCGAGTGTCATTAAGGCCCATGATTTGAACAGGATGAAGCTCATCGTCATCCTCATCATGGTCGTCGTCATCGTCCTCTTTCTCGTTGTCGTCGTCGTCGTTGTTATCATCATTTTCAACATTTCTCGTCATACTAGCTCAGTTTATACACGTCGTGTTTTCCCCAGTATATTTCAAGCCAATGTCCTGGTATGAATTGCCATCAGGCACCGACGGCAATTAATAATAAACCATTCCCTTGATGATAAATGCATACACACGAGTCTCTTGTTCTTCATCCCCTTTCCATTTTACTATATCTTTTCATCTCTCTATACATTATGTCTGGCCATTTACCATTTTCATTTTTTATTTTTAAATTAAAGAAAAAATATATACATTTACAAATATAAAAACAACAAATCATCAAATTGAAATTGAAAAATATTGTTTTCATATATCAATGCTATTTGTCTTTTATTTATTCACATGTTTTTTTTTTTTTCTTTTTTTTCAAATTTTTTCTTTTCAATTCTCTGCAGTTTCCGGTAGTGGAAATTCGAGTCTCTGGAATTTCCCGTGAGACTTTTTTCGCGCACTCAGTTCTCATCAATATTTTTTTTCTCTCTGCAAAATTTAAAGGTGTGTATTGCCCGAAAAAAAAAATGATTAAAGAAGAAAAAAATGCTAATGGTTATGAAGAATAAAAAAGAATTTCTTTTTTTTTTTCGATAATTTACGAGGGTTAAAAAATTGAACTCGTGAATTTTATTGAGAGGAACAAAAAAGATATATTGAATGGTAATTTGCAAACTCGTGTTTTTTATCGGACTAGTGAATTTGTTATTTTTTATAAATATATTATTTTTTTTTAAGCTGGAACGTTGAAACAAATCGACAACGTTATGCTTGACGTCGGACGCAAATCGTTTTTTGGGGTTGTAAGATTATGTTCGCCTATCTACACACCGCACACAACATTTTCTTTTTTTTTTTTTTTTTTTAATGTACTACTTTTATTCGTATACGTTTTTCCTTTTCTTCCCTAACATTTTTATATTTTAAATATACTTTAAAGGCTTCAGTGAGCTAAGCAAGTTAACCCCTCATACTGCAGTGGATATCTAAATTTTTTTTTAAGCAAATAAGGGAGGTACCCTAAAAAAAAAATCTAGTGGCCAATGTGTGTGAGAAAATTCAAGGTGCCATTTAGTTGACGATTATGCTGAGGTTATATATCCCTAAAATCGATTCTTCAACCCTCTCTTTCGTCTATCAACCACCCCCTCAAAATATAAGAGCTTTGAAAAAAACTTTGTGCCTATGGGTTTAACTGTATCGTAAACTCATCCCTTTTTTATACTTTCTTTTCTTCATTCTTTATATCTTTAGGAAAAAAATAAAAAATAAAACAACCCCTAACATACAAACATACAAAATGAAATATCCACCTTGAATTCACCACACCGCACACAATATCTACTTATCTTTATACGTGAAAGAAGAAGATAAGTTTAAACGACAGAACAAAAACTCTGTAAATCCAATAACGTAAATCTTTGTAATGGCTACATATATGCTCTTGTAATGTAAGCCACATGAGGCCTATTTTTTTTTTTTAACACTTAAAAATAGCTGATAAAACAAAAATAAAAAATAAATCATATTGGCGATAAAAAAAGATTAAAAAAAAATCTCTTGGTTATTGATTACATGACTCAATATTAAGAATAGAAATATCTGCGTAAAAATAATCTTGAAAGATTGAAAAATAAATGCCACAGCAAAAATATTAGCTTCTGAGTGAAAAATAAATTTAACAAATGAATTAAATAATTAAATATGTAATTTTACGAGTGAAAAATTGACATTTAGAAAATGTCTACTGTCCAGTACAAAATAGTGTGTTTTTTTTTTCATTTGAAAATTATTATTGACAAAAGATTTGACCATTAATGACATTAAGTGCCTGTTTATTTCGAAAAAAGAATATTAAAATAATAATCAGGTTTAATAAAAAATATATGATGATGATACTGAGTGAATGAACTGTCATGTTTTTGAACAAAACAGGTAGATGAAAAAAAAAAATAATAAAGAAAAATAAGTGTGCCACCAACGTAGCCAGCCAAAAGAAACAGCATATAGAAACGTGAGACAGTGAGTAGTGTCCAAAATGAATGGGCGTGTGAATGGTTGAGAAATGAATGAGATCTTTGGGGCAGTTGGACATAAAAGTGATGCTGCTTCTACAGGTATTCTATACCTATATATATATATA
>JAPYYR010000092.1:0-96650 GCA_030523065.1 Aphidius colemani | reverse complement strand
CACTTGAAACCACAACCAGACAACCAGACGCTACCCATCATTATCTCTCATTTGTTTTTAAAATTTTTTTTCATTATTCTTTTTTTTTTTTTTTTTTTTCGTTGTTTATTATTCGTTGTATTGTTTCAGAATTACAGACTGCAATTTTGTAGCACAGTGATACGTTTAATTTATTTTTTTATTTATTATTATTTTATTTTTTTTTACCATTATCCCTCGTACTCGTTTAATTTTACACCAAATGATTTATGACTCATTACATTACCAAATGCAATTGTGATTTCTGTTTCCTGTTTTTATTTAATAAAATTAATTGCCGATTAGTTTGATTTATTATACCACACTGATTCATTTATATCATACATTATTGTTATTATTATATTTGAATTAAACAAGTTACAAGTAGTATATGCTGTTGTTTAATTGATGTGATCTACAATTATAATTTATTCGATAATATTGAATTTATCAACAGCGAAACGTATTTAAATTCATCAAAATTTTTAATTTAATAAATTTATCATTTATTCGGACAAAAAAAAAAATTAAATAAATAGAAAGTTTCAACAGATTCAATTTTATTATATATAGCTTTTTTTTTAATTTTTATAAAATGCCTATAGGATTCAATGAATATTATTCTTTTGATACAGTTTAATCAATAAAATTCAAAAACTTATTCATAGAAGCTTTCAAAAGCCTATGCTTTTTTACAATTATGTTTTTCTTTTTTTTTTTCGTTGAAAAGAGTCGCTGAGTTGAGAGGCAACATGTTAAATGCATGTGTATATTTGTTAAAAAATACATGGCTATATTGAGTTTTGAAAAAAAATGGTTACTAGAATATAGTTTTTTTCGAATTGGTTGAATTTGTAAAAGACTTAAAAAATAAAAGCGATATCGTGAATTCAGCGACCATGATAAAATATTGGATTATTGCACTCGAATTTCTCTTTCCAATATTCGTTTAGTCTATTTTTCAAGCGTCAACGGCGACTGGCGTCGATTCAATTTGCCTGTCAAACCGACCCTTTTGGGAAAGCTCAACCAACATCACCTCATTTTCATTCTCATCTCTTTCAGGGATCACACACACTATCTTCAATCTATATCTGTATATATATATTTATTCTCATTTCTGCATCAGCTATTCCTGACAATTCACCCAAGCTTCTCGTTTTTCTTCGCTTTTTCTTGTGAAAAACGAAACGATGTCGTATATTTTGATCAATCGCATACCGCGCATGTTTTTATATATCACATTCATAGAACCACCCGGGAAATCTCAAATCTGTTGAGTAGGTTAGCTGATGCGCGTCAAATCACATCAAGAAAACAACAATAAAATCTACGGAATTAAAAAAAAAAAAAAGGGATTATACAGTATAGAAAAAAAATAAATAAAGCTTGGCACAAATGAGATATGCTTCTCAATAAAAATTTGCATAATAATCATATTATTGTATAGCATGACTTATGAGCCTGTGAAATTCTATTCAAGTGAATTATAGCGTGGATCCTTATGAAAATTCCAATCTTTAATTACGCCTTTAATTTACCATATCAATAAAACGAAAATTCAGTAATAATCTTTCAATTGTTCTTTCTGTTTTTTTTTTCTTTTTTCATTTATCAAATTGATTTTGCTTTTTTTTTCGTGACATAAAAACCGATGACATTGTCTACCGAATTTTCTCTCAGCAGTTGTGGCTCACTGGTTACCAGACAATTTAATAAGCTATTGATTTGCCTTTTCGACAGTTGAGGTTGTTATATAAAAGCACATTTTCAAAATATGACGAGTATTTCCAATAGTAAAATGAAAAAAAAAAATAAACTCAGTTGACAAATTGAAGTTTGAAGTATCTGTTTCCTAACGAGTCAATAAAAATTAAAACACCACAAATCATCAATATTTTTAAAATTGATCAACATACATTCAATAAAAATACTATTAACGTTTTCACTATGCAAAAAAAAAATCTTTGGCGCGTCATAAAATTTAGACATTATACAATCGTTCGTGAAGTTGGTAATAAAAAAAAATCATAGGGAAAATCCTAAGGTAACCTTTGTATTTTACAAAGTGATTTGCATTTCAACTGTGTAATATTTTGTGGTACTTTGAGCACGATAAATGTGCCACGTACGTTTTATGATCACTTTATAATTCACGAACCATCAAACAATGTGCTCGTCATTGTTGTAAAAGAAAAAAAAAAAAATGTATGTCATATGTTTTATGGTTTGAAAGGGTGTATGTGTTAATTTTTATAACCCAATTTTTCCTTGATTTTTTTATAACTCTTAAAAGAGCTTCAATAAAAATCTGTTAATATTTTTTTTCATATAAAATGAAACAGTCGTTATTTTTCAGCAGAAAAAATGCCCAACAAAAAAAGATCTAGAATAGTGCAATTAGGTTTTTATGAATTTTTTTTTAATTATAATAGTGATGATACGGTTTATTTGAGTTCTTAAAACTTACTTATTTCATATATATATTTTTCTTATCGTTTATAAATCTTCATTTAAATTTTATGACTTCTATAAATTGTACTTTTTATAAATTAATCAATAGAGGAAAAGTATAATTACAATTATTATTATTAAATAAAATATAATTAATAATTATATCAAATTAAAACTTGCATTCCAGCTTGTATATATCATTGTGAAATTAATTGAAACAAGAATTATTAAACGTAATTATTTATATATATGTTATAATACAAACCTTGGAGATAGTACTTGGAATTTTACGAAGACTTCTTCTGTAGGTTTTGCGTTTGTCACCATCATTCGCTCAGGGCTCTTTCATTATGTTCAAGTGTGTCTAATTAAAAGTAAAGTAATTACACGAGTTCTTTCCAGTGACAAAATCTCGTAGTTTGATTAACTTTATCATAAATTCTATACAAAACTTTGACCGTTTTTTATTTTGCGCTTCATACAATACGTTTTTTTTTTATTTCATTTTATTTTTTTTTCAAAACTTTCCCATTTTTATTTATATTTTTTTCTCCTAATTACTAGATAATTACAATGGCAAAGTGTTGAAAATTAATTTGCTATAATTATCATCATTTTATTTTTCATTAAATTGCAATAATAAAAAGAAAAATAAAGATTTGAAAAAAAAAAATTAAAGTATACTGCATCTACTTTGTATGTGGAGAATTTGTACTTTCTCTTTTGCCACTAATGATTTTTCGCTTTGTGTATTTTTTTTTCTCGTTTTCAATTGTTTTATCACTGTATTTTACCACAAATTGTCACCCACATGCGTTTATGTGTGAATGAATGTATGGTTATTCCATTAATGTACAAGAGAGACACTTTGTGTACATGTTTACGATTATAAAACGTGAGTCGATGCCAAGAATCCAATGAACAAGCGTACAATATGAGCTCGATGTGGTCAAACTTTAAGCTTTATATTGTTGTGGTGATCTTCACAATGACGATGCTAAGAAATTCTATAAAAAACAAAAATAAATCTCAGCAACCACACACTTTGCATTTATTCTTAAATACATCTACACTTTAGATAATTTTTTTTTTTTTTTTCGTATAGTTTTACAAATAATATGCACACATAATGTGCACACGCGATATAGGCATTGAAAATAATAAAAATATATAAAACCAATTGAAAGGAATCATAAAATTCCAGCTCCCAAAGAAAACACATGCCGATTTTTTTTATTTATTTTTTTTTTTCTTCCATAAAAATGAATTCGTTTCTTTTACTTGATAATTTTTTTATCTCTGAATACCAAGTGACACTGAACATTTATAGTGCAAATACAAGACCCAACCCTTGATTACTACCTTTTTAGAGTGTAAAATATTACCCAGATTTTTTTTTTTTTTTTTTTTTTTTTATCGTTGTAACTATTAATGGGTTTACCCTGTTTCTTTTGCTGGTGCATCAGGTGTACCACCTTATATCAACACAGAAGTCTACTTAAGAACACTATACTTATTATGCACTCCATAAAATTGATGTTCAATAAGGAAGTCATATAAATAACATTAAATTCACATTTTCATTTAATAACACAAACAGTGTTTAAAGTATATATACTATTTCATTATCATTTTATCACCTATACACTCATGAAATGTGTTGAATTTCAGTTTCGGAAATCTGCATTATATTTTGCCATCTCATTTGAAACTTTATACCCATATGTACAAATTAATTGCTCGAAATTATCAATGAATAATTAGTAAATCAATTTTAGCTATTAATTATTAATTTCAAAATTTACGATTTCTGTAAAGTAAAATTTTGCAACTGTTATAAAGACCAAGTTTACTCCAGATGTAAATCATAGTCTCAATTCAATGTCGATTCAACTCTCAAGAGCTTGAAGCAACTTTGAATCGATATTGGTTTCTGTCTTAATATTTTATAATTGAAAGTTGAAACCACACGGGTGACAAATATTACATGTCTTTTGTGTTTTGTTTTTTTTTTATTGATAAAACTTTATCGTGAATTTAAGACTAAAGATTAATTTCTATTTCTAAAACTTGAAAAGATTTATCGAACTTGTCGAACTGACCTGATGGAAATTGGATAAAAGGATAGATTAAGTTGTGTTTATATGCCAAGGTCGAAATACTCAAAATTAAAGTTAAATTTTATGCGAAAACTTGGTTTATTCTAATGATTATTTGCTAGATATACATATAATGTTCAATTAGACCAATTTCTAGTTGTACAGTTCACCAAACTAATCGTATTGGTGTTCTTATCAAAATGTTCTACCTTGCAGGCATCTGTACACAATGTTATAGACCTGCCATGCAGCTTCTATTTTGAAATCCCAAAGGCTTTGAATCGACCACATACTCAATACATAGATATGCAATAATTTCGCCAATACTTTGAAATACATGCAAGAGAAAGCCAAATCATACTGAACTTTGAAAACTATTTAAAATTTATTTTTCAATTATGCTTGATTAATATTTATTAAATAATAGGAAAGAACAATTAGCCAAGTTGTATGTCTAGTTACATAAATATATTATTACATCAAAGTTTATAAAAAATTATGATTCATCATAATACATATAAAACTTTTTGATAAATCCACTTAATAGCTTAGTATACTGCATTTTATCCGCAACATTGTAGCCATGAAAACTTTTAAAAGCTTAAGCTTTGACAATAGATGTTTTCCAACTTTTTTCTTTTGTTCAATTTAAAAAATGTCCACCATTCAATCTCACCTATTGCCTAGACTTTTATTTGCCCTTGGTGATTCAATTTTATATATTTGATAGGTCTACTTTAATGGATAAAGGGATTTCTGTTTTTTTCTTTTATAAAAAGCTACGCTGTATTTTTAATAATGTATTTTTAAAATTTACCATCGTGTAGTCATAGAGAACAACTCTGTAGTAGCAAAAAGTATATTGTTGTTATAACTGTAAAGACTGAAAATCCCAGGAAGCTTACATTAACAATATATACATAATACCAATTTATGTTACACTATTGTGATTGTACTTATTTACAATCACTAAAATATTCTCTTTCTATTTGGTTATCGTAATGTCTCAATACAAAAGGCGGTCACTACAAACATACATTATACTTTTAAATATTTATCAGCAATATATAATTGATAAAGAACAAGTCGATAACAAATGGGCATCATCAATGTCTCGTAAAAACTTTAGTAAATTCAATATGAATATGAATAACTGTTGAAATGATATTCCTGCTTATAATTTAATTTAGTCAATCAATATTTGTAACAAAGATAAATTTACAATAATTAATTTATGAACAATATTAATAAATAAATCACAGTCGAGTTATGATAATGATTACGTGTCTTGAAGACACTTTGGTCTCAAGTGGTTTCTTTGACATACGATAAATTTGACATTGCCTTGTTGACGAGTCGAGCATAAACACGAAACAGATACGTAATAGAGATTTAAAACTAGTCAAACACAGACTTATACTGAAAGTTATGGTACATTGTTTCTCATCTCAGTTACGTGAGCCATATTATCCAAGTACAGTCACAAGCTCTGGGATTTCTTAACAACAAAAGTTGGGTAGAAATAAATATAAAAATAAAATAACAACACAAGACAAATGAAAGACGATAACTTGGGACTAGTGTCCAAACAGTTCAACAAGATAAAGTGAATCTTTTCGTTGATATTTTTTTAGGCTTTTTAGTAGTAAAAAAATTCTCAACAATAAATTAACTACACCAATTTTTATGAATTTTTCATTCTGACAGAAAAATGTCAAAATTGTTTCATGATTTTTTTTCCTTTTCATTCAGCTTTGATTGATATATAAAAATAAAAAACGCTACAGTTAACAAGTCCGACACAAATACCATAAACAATAAAGAACAAAAAAATTTGACAGAATAGATTTGATATAATTAATCGATATCATGCATGTCCATATCCATCTTGATCTTTTGATCCATACAGTTTATAATAGCGAATACGTGACACTAAAATGAATGTTGGATCCACGATTCAGCTTTCTAGGTCGCGTCTATTACCGGAAGCCTATGGAATAACGCTGTACGTTAAGGTCGAAGTTCTTCTTTTAATGAGGATGATCGATGCGACGCGCCAAACTACTCTACTTTCATGTTAACTTTTTTATAAATATATATATAAATTGTATTCCCGAACGTACAAGGAAATTGAACATGTGTTTAGCCACAATATGTGGTAATGGTCTGGTAAATGCTGGCAGCGGTTCGCGTGGGTAAGAACAATGCTTCATGACACAAATATGTTCTTGGGAGGTACCGGTAATTGTAGTTGCTCAAAAAAAAAAAAAAAAAAATGAATAAAAAAGATACAAAATTAAGGAAAAATAAAAAACCAAGACCTTTTTTTTTTGTTTTACAAACAAAAATACTAACAACGGTCAAATGTAGTCTTTCTGGTCATTAGTAATGTTTGTGTATATACTTTTGTGCCTCAAGCCCAACAAATACAACTACCTTTTTTCTTTTTTTATACATTTTTTTTTAGTTTACTCATTTATTTCGTGAGCAACTTTTTCATCCAGCATTAATCTGTTCTAGTTGAATAGATAAAAAAATGTATCATAAATTATTTTTTCATGCAAAACATCCGCGTCTTTCAATTAATATATGCATAACACGAAGAATCTATGATATCCAAGTGTTCATATTATTCTAGATCATCACCATCTGGATCTTTTGCCTATTTAATAAGTTCAATATTTCATATTCAGTCTGGAAAATGATGATAAAGTGGTAGATTTAACATTATAATATCGTATGAACGGATGCTGAAATAGAGTCACATTGTCTGAACCTGTGATAAAGATTATAAGCTCACGTTTACCAGAAATATGTCTAATACCAACAAGGATCACTTGTACCCTTCTCATCATACTTGAGTGACGTTAATCGTTGAGAAACCGTGAATTCAAAACTTATTCTAATGGATTTAACAGACATAGTTTTCCTATTCCCTGGATAATTTCCGCATATCTATATCTCCCAAGAAACACTCACACATATATATTTCATTTATGTATATAAGTGTCTTAAGCTATCTTCTTCACAGGCTATCAACCATATGACACCAAAGATATTCATAAAGCTTATTACAGCGGTTGACTAATAATCCTCCTCGTTTTTATATATTGATACAATTTTCTACACAAAGTTTATCGCTCACATTCATTACACTTCAATAGAAAAAATCGTAATTGTTTTTTCTTTTAACAGTTGATCATTAATAAAACATATAATCACAAAATGTTTATGGCCCACTAGTTTTGCTACATTTAATTGTTCAACGAGTGTGTACCTGGCATGAAACATGACGACAACATTCAAACGATGCTCATGTCTGCCAGTTGCACAAACGTGCTTCCAGGTCGTATATATACTTTTTTTTTGTGGATCTAATATCGGTTCTTGTTGAATATAACTCAGTTTCTTCTCCCTCACAACATGACCCTTTTGCTTAGGTTTTTTGTTTTTTTCTTTCGTAACACAATAAAAACGATATAGTAGAAGCCATCAATTTAAACATCTACTCGTGCAGCACAATATATACGAAATATGTTTGAGCATCGATATACACTGCATTATTGCAATTTTTAATTGAATAGACATCTCTGGAATTTAGGTCTTGTTTTTTATTGTTTTTAAGTGAAAGTTCTTCTTTAATCAATGTCGAAGGCATCTTTTAACTCTGAATGATGAACTTTGAGCTGTGGTGTAGAGAAATGGAATACAAGAGAATCAAGAATGCTTGAAACAGAAATCTCAGACAAAACACCAAGCAATAGAGTAACGTTCAATGATTTCTCTAGCCCTTATCTATATTCACGTAACCTCAAATTCACAGGATATTCAACACACAATAGTTGATTAAATGTGCTTTCAACTGCAGATAATGTCCAAACATAGTGTCTTCAAGCTTCAATCAAATGGGCATATACGTGTATATATATACTAGAAATTCAAGCTTCGTATTTTCAATGAATAATGAAAGTCATTGTCGCTGGATTTGTTATACATTAAATAGATTATCAGCAATAACATAGTCAGCTATCTGATGGCTTCTTGAAAATCACTATTGTTATGCTAATAACCTCTCAATATTGAATGTCATTGTGGTGACGACATCATCAATACTATTATTATTGTCATTATAGCATGATGACAATTGTCCAAGTATGTCGATAAGCAAAACTTGACAATTTTCTTATTTTTCATATTGTAAAAGTAGAACCAAACATTTATAAACAAAAAAAAAAGACGTAATTATAAAACTTGACAATACTGACTTACTAACACGTAAATTTGATACATTGAAGTGCATATGGTATGGCCATTTATGGTGTAATTAAATGGCAAATAGAACAATGGAAATGGCCAGTGACAAAGACGATAGTGTTCCAACACTGTGTCCGGGCATCTCATGGAGACGCCTCATGAGCACATGAACAATGCACAGCCGTGACAACGCCACTGGATTAAATACTTGAGGCGTTGTGACAGCCTTATTTGCGACAAGAGAATTCTCTTCCAAATAGAGGTGATAACAAGGACGTAAATTTACAAAAGCCAGACTTTGTTAAAAGCAATGAAAATTTACTTTTTTTTTTCTCCTTTGCTCTCTATTTACTTCACAACAATAGTGATTGATAAATTTAACTTGTGAACCTTTTAATTATCATAGAAGTTTAATCGTTTTCAGTATAATTATTAAATATTTGAACATTCGTCATTTAGAAATTTACAATCAACTATGCAAAATAAAATATTTGTAAAATACCGCTAAAAAGATCCAACTTTTTGATGGCACAGAACGAACAAAGTGGTGTCGAAAGCATGTTGTCGGCAAGGTGTTTGCTAAATAAGATAATATCGAAATATATATATTAGAGAAGAAAAAAAAACTTGTCAAGCCACATCGATGATCAGCTTCTTCAATGTTATTGCTAAATAAAATTATGCATAATATTTCAAGTATATAATTTTTATATTAAAAATAAAATAATAATAATCGATTGCCTTGCCCTTGTTCGGAAGATACACGCTGAAGACAACATATTGCATTGGCCATTAAGTACATGTATAGAATGTACAAAATATAGTTATAATATACGTCGGTTTATTTCATGATGATTAATTAATATTTTAGGACCGGCAACGGATATATATATTGCACTGGTTACATTTCATAGAGCCATTTTGACATTGCATAATTCCTGCTGTCCCTTGGTCACTGTGAAACTGCGCAAAACCCTAGGATCTATTTCATGTAATTCATTACGTTACGGTTAGTCCTTTAAATCGCTGTAATATATGAAGTCTCCAACTATATACACATAATATTCTGCAAGCTTAAGTTCAGAAGCTTTATACATGAATCTTTTTTTTTTTTTTTCTTAAAGATACATTTTTCTTTCAAGTATCAAAACATATTAAATTTATTTATGATAATTTATCATATTTTTTAATAAATAAAAAATTTTTTTTTTCGCTCATAAGCCTTCCCTTCCGAGATTCCGACTCAATTTTTATGAATGCCTTAGCTCCAACAAATTTTTTTTATTGGCCCAATCTACTTGAAATGCTCTGAAACGGCGAGAAAAAAAAAGCCCGCAGAAATTTTGATTTAAAAAAAATTGAAAATTTTAGCCAAAATCCCGGAAAAGAAGGCTTATGAGCGAAAAAAAAATTTTTTTTAAATCAAAATTTCGGCGGACTTTCTTTTTTTCTCGACGTTTCAGAGCATTTCAAGTCGTTTGAGACAATAAAAAAAAAACTTTTATGGAGCTAAGACAATCATGAAAGTTTTAGCCAAAATCCCGGAAAGGAAGGCTTATGAGCGAAAAAAAAATTTTTTTTAAATCAAAATTTCGGCGGGCTTTCTTTTTTTCTCGACGTTTCAGAGCATTTCAAGTCGTTTAAGACAAGGCACTCATAAAAATTTAGTCGGAATCTCAAAATGAAAGGCTTATGAGCGAAGGTTGCCACGGTTATTATCAACAACCAGAAACTCTGGTAAACGTCCCAGCCTTGATGATAAATCTTAATATATATTGCGAAATTTCAATGGGACAAGATATTATTTGTGTTGTGTTTAATCGTAGATAAATCTGTCGTGAAAAATGTAGAATATATGGATTTTATTACCGAAAATTATAATCCATTTGAAGTAGATAGAATCACACCCGTTGCACATTTGTTTTTCTCTTTTGTAAATTATACAAAAGACACCGCAGCAAACTCACTGAGCAATACCGTTGATAGAAGTGATATTAATAAATAATCATTATGCAGCAATAAATAGTGCACCTGAATAAAAACTAGCCACACGAGTGCCTCTAATTATTAATGGCTATATAGCTTGGTTTAAAGACCGCACGTGGAGAGATGATACCGCCATTTGCCTTATTTTCTTATTTTCCATCGGCTTTTTATTTTTTTTTGCTGAGTACATTTCTCAGCCTGGAAATGTGGCATTGCTCGGTAGTTGATATGTTGCACTGCACGATCGTCACGTGTACTACTATATGTTATATCCTCCGCCTTCTAGTGCCACTTTTAAATTTATTATTTCACTTGACTCAACTCATGCCTATACTTTGATATACGTGTATTACAAAATTTATCCAATTCTATCTTATCTATATCTAACCACTTTGCTTAACTGCATTTATTAATCTTAAAATTTACGTTAATTCATCACATCACTGGCGTGCATTATATACAGTTGCAGTCAACATATTATTAAAAAATAAAAAACAATATAATAATAATAATTTATTTAAGATCTTTGGTGAAGATTAATAAATACATATACAAGTCAGTATGAATATAAATTGAATTTTATTTAATTTAATTAAATTTTGACTTGATGTGATGACAAAAAAAAAAAAAAAAAAAAAATTAAAAAACAGAATAGCATTAATATTTAATTGGTAATACAACTTCTAGTATTTTTTTTAAATTTTTTTAAAGCATGTACCATTACTGTCGCGTAGTTTTGAAGCCAAATCGATAGTTGAAAATTTCAGTCAAGTTTTCACGTTAAGCATGACCGATGGTTTGTAACGGATTACTGAACATATCAAGCTGTCACTAAAAAGCCATTCAATTCAGTTGAATTTTAGTATATGATGAACTTTATGTCACTGTACTACCGACACTGATGGTATATATCAAGTTTTGAGAAATTGTAACTATATACAATATGAACTGTAGTGTCGTTGGAATTAGTTTGTGGTGGACTTTGAAAGCACTCGTGAAAACTGGTTATAACCAATGACAAACTTGGCTAAGTGGTATGATATTAACTTCATATATATTTTCTCGTGTCCGTGTATTCTTCAACTATCAAATTGCAAAGCAGAATTTATAGCCAACAAAATAAATTAAACAAACATGTTAATGAATTTTCTATCGAATGAAAATTATCAAATATATATTTTAAAATTGATTAGAGCTTTTGACTTTTATATGATGAATGCATTTTCATTCATATAAATTTACCATTTTTTTTTTTTTCCAAAGATATATAACAATCCTGTCAACTGGGCTAATAAATCACTTAACAATATGAAACGGTCTGAATCGACAGGTTGATGCATATCTGCGAATTACACAAATAAATAAAGAAATGAAAAATTAAAAAAAAAAAAAAATTCATTCCCTCCATTGGGATTTATAATTCATGTGAATTTTTTTATTTTTTCATAGTATGTATAGAGAAAATATCATTGATACAGGTTATCGATATATTTTCGTGTGTATTTTGAGGCAGGAATATGATATGTTGTAGTATGAATCATACCACTGTATTTATTTTTTTTTCAATCCATTTATCATTGATACTTTAATTTATTTTATTTTTGCAAATTTTTCATAAACTCTATGTTAATCTTTTTTTATTTTCGTATCCAAATGTCGATTAAAACAGTTAATTATAATAATAAAAAATTAATTAATTAATTAATGTATTTAAAGTGTATGATATTGATGAAAAAATATATCTGCAACATTTTAAAATGTAAAATGTTATAAAGTAACGATCTTGTGTGCATACGTTCGGTCGTGTCATTAATCAATCCAGCGATAAATCGGTGCTACTCACTGGTGCCACAAGATTGTGATCTAACAACTACCTCCTTTTAATCACGCCCCCGTATCGTAAACACCGGATGTTAGTTTGCCCAGTGTCCGACAGCTTTGGATTATACTTCAGCACTCATGAGCATGTTCCATTTATGCCGACAGAAGCAAATCCTGTCTACATTAACAGTATCGTTTATTTCTTCGTTATTTTTTTTTCTATTTTATTTATATATTTTTTTTTCTATTTCTTTTTTACATTACGTTATTTTATTTTTTATTTTTCTCTTTTGTTCATGGTCTTCTCTTTTCCGAGACTCGATTGCCAGGTCGTTAGGACGTGTCCCCCGTGTTTAATGGTGGCATTTTGCCTTGCATTGATTTCTGGAGTGGAGCCAGTAGAATCACGTATAACGTAAGTGCGGAACGCGCATTAATGCTCTTTACTTGACCCCCTATTCTGATGCTGTTCATTTTTTAGATATTTTTTTTTTTTTTTTTTTACTATTCTCCTTTTTTCGTATTACATTTTACATGAACTTTCATGATCACACTTTTCCTCGTTACTGCTCAGGGAAATTCAACAATTTATTTTCTTTTTCGCTATTCTACTGTACTCTTTTTATCATGACTATTGTTTTTCATTTTTTTTTTTATCTTTAATTATTTATTTTATAATTAAATAACAATACAAAATTTAATTAACTAATTTTTTAAAATCATTCATTATTGATTAGAAAAACATAACATAAAAACAATAGAGCTAAATGTGACGTGAAATGTTAATGATTATTTGAAGAAGAAAAAAAAATAAATTACGACAAATAACAAGTATTTTAATTTGATATATTTATACGGAAATAATATAACTCTACATTACAAATAAATAGTTTACGCTTAATTTGAATTCAGCTAACGTATTTTGATACTCGTAATTCAATTAAGAAATAACTAATTGCCATTTATACTGACATTTTGTGTGTTCACGACAGGCAACGACAAGCGTAATAGCTCATTTCCTTTTTCGTATATAAAATATATATATATATAGATGCGTACTTGCAGAAAATACACGGTAAAAAATCATCTTGTCATGTAGACAGGTAACAAGATGCCAAGAAAGATTGTAATGCAAGTAAACTGACCACCATCAGTTGACATATCTAACGAGGGCGAGAATTTCTCACGTTTCCCACTGGGTCACATATACAAAACTTCTAACTCTATATGTCATTTGTGTCATCAACATACTCAACACAATATTATTATTTATTTATTATTTTTATCATATTCATAATGACAATCATTAAGTACATATTCAAGTACAACTATGTAATTTTTTTATAAATTTTTAAGTATGTGAAAAAAATAACGAGCACCCACACTTTGGTAGCAGCAAAAAAAAAAAAAAAAAAACTTTTCTAATTCTTTTTTCTCTTTCTTTTTCCCACCATAAATTTTATATGCATATTTATTTTTTCTCATAATCTTTGAGGCAATATTTTTAAGAAAATTATGACAGTGAATTATTTCTGTATTCGTTTAAAAAATTTTTCCTTGAATTATTTTAAAAAAAATTTTATTGTTGATAATTATTAACAGTGTATTTTTCTCAACACGTAAATAATTTATATATTTATACTAATTAAGTTATATATTTGAGATTATTATTAACTGTAAAAAATAGTTTAAATATAAAATATTTAATTTGAGCTTCTGGAACGAATCATATATATTTATCATTTGATAATGAAATGTTTTCTTAAATACAAGATTTATTATTATATTATTCTCTAGTTGGTAGTGGATATTTGTAAATTTATTATATATCTCGTTTACATAATGCAAACTAAAGTGGAAATTTTGCTAGAGGCAAAATACCTTTTGCAAATGGACGGATGTACTGGTTGGTTTGTACGTCTGACTATATAACACATGACTTTGAAACTGCTATCCTCATATAGTAACGTCGAGTGCACGTTCTTATCGACAAATGCCTCTAGCACATAACGCTTCGTTCCACTTTACACCTACGAGTCGTTTTATCTTTATCAAGCCGAATGAGTTTTAACTTGAATTGACATATTTTTTTCTTTATAAAATCCTTACTTGAATAATTTTTTTTTTTAACATCATTAAAAATTTGTATGCATTTGTATGCATTCATAACATATATAACTAACAATTTATTATTTTTCTGTTTCAGGTGAGTTTTATAATTGGACTTGTATGCAAAAATTCAAAATAAATCCTTTCTGCCACGTATGTACATAAAAATTTATATTATCTATACATAGTTTCCTTATCGAATCAAAAACAAAGTACGTTATAGATTTCTTATTGTTGAAATACAAGATAAAAAAAAATTAACAATTGCTCGTGATTAAAAATGAAACAGTAGAGAGAAAAAGCCGAAATAAAAAAATTCTATAATCGAATTTGTTAGCACCAAACAAAACCTTAAAATATCCGCAAGAAATTGAGAAAAACGGAAGTTTTCTTGAGTAAAAAAAAACCAAATATATATGTATAACAATAAAAAAAAAAAAATAACAACAAAATAAATAAAAAGAAAATAGAGAAAAAGCCAGTGTTGTATAAAAAAAAAAAAAAAAAAAAAAAAAAGAATGGGTAAAACGTGACTAGATTCTGGAAAAAGCTTGTAAAAAAGCATGTTCGCCTGTTGGTGAGAAGGAAGCTCTATGCTTTTCCTTGTAGTCCGGGTTCACCGCACGTTTCTATGTGTCCCGTTTGTATCAAACTAAACCCTTGACTACCACTATCAACGGAAGCTTCTTCAAGAAGCTCTTAAAAGCTTCGAATAGTCGCCGGTGGCAATGGCGTCAGCATGAGCTAAAACGATTTGCTGAATTTTTTTATTTTTTCACAATACAAAATGAAACACATCGCCCAGTTTTTTTTTTTTTTTTTTTTAATATATCTTAGTAATAAAGGAAATGACAATTTTTGTATAATTAGATTCCCTTTTTTTTATTTATTTTATTAAATTCTTTATAAATATTTTCAACATAAATTTTTATACACAATTCTCTTATTAAAATTTATTAAATATATACTCGGATAATCCATAAACTTTCATTTATTTTTTTTTAATTGTTTTAAAATAAAATACTAGTATACCTGGAGATATTATAAATCATTATTCAATGCTTTATGAGTTGTATCACAAGAGAATAAATGTAAGACCACACATAGTCTTTTAAAATCGTGCAAGAAAATTTGCATCGGCATAAATAATTGCCAATGCCTGTTAAATATAAATGTGTGTGTACGTGGATAAGTGTGGTTCATCCGTTCTCATCACGTCTCACAATTCTTAAATCGTGTCATATAATCATTAGCAATTTAATGAAAACTACCGTGCGCCCGGTTTCTCATCACGTCATCATTTATTTTTTATTTTTTTATATCCTCTTCCTTTTTTTTGGTTAGTTGGTCGGTCGGTTCAACATGCACCTGGTTTTTTAGAAGATTAAAAAGGAGCAAAGAAAATGAGAATAAAAAAGTCCAAAGGGTCTGGTAATAAGGGGTTGTAGTCAATATTAACGAGAGAACCTTGTAAAAAGTTGTTTCTTGTAATATGGCTACATATGAAAGAAAGTTGGAGGCCGACAGAAATACTGTCTGATTCTTTGTTTTACCATTGAATTCTTCGATATTTATTTACCTGAGTATTTCATCTTTGTATATGTAATTTTTTTATTATTATTTATTTAAAATCACATCGACAACCCTATAAATATTTAAAATAATTCCAATTCACTTTTTGTACTTTGATTTCTTCATATTTCCATGAATATTTATAACAGTTGAGATCAGTTATTTAAATATTCTTCAAGTTATGCAATTGACTTTTTTCTTTTAAATAAGCAAAAATATTTTCTTTTTTTTTTCTTTTACATTGGCCAATTACTAGATAATACTAATTAATAGAATCTTTAAAAATTCGCTATGTTATTTTTAGTAAAATGGAAAAAAATTGTTAAACAAAAGAAGAATATTTACAATCAATTGTTGTATAATATATTTGGGTCACGGTTTTATATGTGTATTCTGTTTGCATGTTTTTCATCATTGAATATATTTTTAACTACTTGTTAACAGTTGTGGTAATATAACATAGATAAAAATCATTTGACACGCAATATTTTACTTCTATTTTATTGTGTATAATGCCAATATCGATAATGTCATTCGCATGTAAATTGAAAATTGTACGTTTATTTTATTGCGTATAATTCTATATAGCTTATATCGTTGATTTCTTTTTCCAGTAATATTTTTCGTTATGTTATTATATTCCTGTATGAAATCATGCGATGTATTATTACATTTAATTTGCTAAATACTTTTTATAATTTAATGGATTTATTTTTAATATCGTTAAAATATAATCAAATTTGAATGTCATATGCAGGAGAAAAAAAATATTATATTACGCTTGCAATAATTGTCTCAAAAGATTATGAAAATTTAAAATTTTTAGTACTAATAATATATAAATTTCTTGAATTTTTACGACGCTTTGTAAAATAGTCAAAGGCACTTCGTTATATATAAGCATATAAGAGCTTTTTCAACGTTGGCTTTTGAACCTCTTCATTTTTATGCTGACGTCAAGTCCAATTTCGTTCTTTAAATGAATTTTAGTGTTGCCGTGATGAGATGCTTTTTCAAAGTTGCATATATACCGTAAATTATATATATACATTCAACCATCTGATGGATAAAAAAATATAAATTATATTCCTCTGAATTTCTTTCTGTCTGACAAAATATTTACCTATTCTACTTATTTTATTTTATTTTTTTTCATAAACCATTTTTCCTCCGTCAATTTTTTAAATTGAATAAATATGCACATTATTCATCTCAATTTATATTTTTTTAATTCAACAATCGAATATTTTTATCATTTAACATTTTTATAGTATCAAGACTCCGTACAATAATCAAAATATTCTCAATATAAATTTATCGATTAAATCACTTCAAAATAAATGTTCCTATTAAATAACTTTAAATTAATTCAGAGGTAATTTATCTTCCATTTTCTAGTTAATATTTATTTGTTGTACGTAATGAATTTTTTTTTTTCACCAAATGTGAAAAACTATCCACTTTTTTCTTTGTTTGTCAAATAAAAATATTTAATAAAATTCAAAAATTGATAACGAACTGTGTATCACTGGATTCAAATTAAATTTCAAATAAATCCGTTGATACAGTGTATATTCATTTGCCTCTTATGAAGTCATAGTATATCGTCAGTTAAATTTTGTTGTGTCAGTGTCAAAATTGATTGGCACACTCGGGTCATTCTTGTTGATTCTGTTGATTTGTGCAGATATAGTTTATTTTATACCTTCCAAGCTTACTCTCTTTCTCTCTTGTCACTTCATCCCCAATTGCATATATTTTTTTATATCAACGAATGAAAACCTAGCTACACTCAATACAGATAATAGCTTGCACGATGCGTTCAGGGACAGCCAAACGAATTGAGATATTTTTTTTTTTGAAAAATAAAAGGTCAGGGTAGTGTTGATATCAAAAATGGTAATACTGGATGAAGAGGGGAGTAAAAGCAAAAAGGGTGAATAGTAAAAAAAAAAATTAGATTGCTTGACCCAAAATTTTACCCTGCAATTTTTAGTATTGTTCATTTGCCATAGCAACACTAATTCCCAATGGGCGGTACCATCGAGTATGTCAAAAACTGTTGCATACGAATAGTTCCCGAGGCGAACCTCGTCAATAGTTATACTGTTTCTCTGTTGAGTATTGAATGTACACACATACTCCAAGCCATTGTGTAGCATCTTTTTTTTTTTTCCTTTTTTTATTTGCATTATTATTTTTTTCGTGATGTAACCGCGTCAGATCGTCCCGCATGAATGTTATACATTTTACATTTGAGCGCCAGCGGCTCAATTTGTTCACAAACCTCTCTCCAATTTGTTGGCCACTGAAGCGACTGTTATGTATATAGAATAAATTTTTTTCGTATGTGTACAATCATTTTTATTTTATTTCTGATATTTTTTCAATTAGCAAAATTTTTAGATACTAAAAAACAATTTTTTATTTCTGATTGGTACGTCGATACGTATTTTTATTGATGGGTTTCATAATCCGTAAATGTATTGCTAATTGTGTATGCTGATATTGATATTTATGATGTAAAAAAATAATCAATTATATATAGTTTTAATTATGAAAAGATCCGATAATTATTAATTATTAATAATTCACTCTTTATAAATGTTATAAAACCGGTTTAATAGTTCATTTTTTAATTTGCATAATGAAAAATATTCAACCAGATACGACGTTCATTTTTATGTAATGAAATTTATTTTTTTTTATTTTTTATTCCGGGATTTGTTACGATAAGAGAGTATACGTGATATGAAGTTAAATTCTTAGAAAATAAAATAAACCCGAGCCAGAGGGTATTAAACAACGGGGTGAACAAACATTTTCTCAGTTTCACATATTTACTATAAGAAATGAGATAGCGTTAAAAATAAAAATAATAAAAATTAAAAGACCACTGTGAAATGCAGCAACTTCTTTAAGTTGTCTCATGTGTGATGGGAGATTGCCCTGAAGACGACAATTTAACACGAAGAAGCATTGCTTCTTATATCATCTTATCCACTTTACCCTATGGCAATATAAAAAGCCAGTATTTTATGCAACAACTTTATTTAACATTTTAAATTTTTACGCTCTAACCATAAAACAGCAAAACAAAATAAATAAAAAGTCATAATAATTTATTTTTATTATATTTTTTTTTGCAAGTTTAAATGCGAATTTACAATTATAAAAAAACAACCGATTGTTTTATTTTTAGATAAATATCATTTTAAAGCATAATATCCATGCAAAATATTTCGAAAAATGAAAAAAAAATCCTTTTTTTTTTTAAATTTATGATAATAAAAAATTAATAATTCACACGATTAAAGTAATATATTTTTTTTTTGGCTATATTATGCAACGTCTTTGATAAATACGTGTTTGCATTTACAAAATGAGAAATTATTATTATTCACATGCATAAAATAAATATTTTAAAAATAAATATCCACGTAATATTTATTTATTTATTTATTTATTACAACAACATCAAAGAGGCATGTAAATATAATATTACGAGAAATATTTCACGCGAGATAAACAAACATTTATGCAAATTGATATAAAAAAAAAAAACAACAAAAAATATTTGAATGGATATTTAGAGAGTCGAGGGTTTCAGAGGGATGAGAAATAACGAATGAGTTTTGGAGTTGTGAGTAATACCTAGGGAGTATGTGGTAACGCCTTTATTCTATCCTCTCTTTGCTCTCGTTTACCCCTGCTATATCTTTCACTTTTTTTTAACCCTGCGTGGCCAAAATATATATAGCCCGAAGATGGATATTTCCAACAGGCAGTATTAAGTTTTCACGGCACTATAAGTAAAACAACACGCAATGTCGTGCTTACCACACAAAAAAAATTAGAGTAAGGTTACTTTTAAGTCTCTTTTTTTATTTTTGTTTATTTTTTTTTTTTTCACCATACTTATATATAGTTACATTATCACTAAGTGGCACGATCGGTCTGTCAAAAGAGTCTATAAAAATAAATATTGATTAGACTGTTGTATAATTTCGCATTATCATCCAACCATTTGCTGAAAAAAAAATAATAAAAAGACTAAGTGGTAATTTTAATAATTATAATCATGCAACCTCGTCAATAGCCTTGAAATATTCAGCATCATTTCAATGAGAATAGTAATTTTTGTTTAATTACTATGCAATTATAGATTTTATTGTTCTCTAAAAAAAAAAACAAAAAAATCACCAGTTACTTTCTGTATGAGTGCTAAATTTCGTATGCCAAATAGAAATAAGATATTTAATGAAAAAAAATAACAATATAAAATAGTAAATAATCAAGATTCGTATACGATTTGTCAGTACTCCAAGATGTAATCTTCCCTTTTAAGAATGTCGAGGATAAAAAGTCTTGAATCTATGAGACAGTCCAGTTTTATTGGCAACAATATATATGTCACATTGAAGATGAACTCAAGCCTTTTCTTATATGCTTGCCAAGCAGTTTTTTTTTTCCTTTTTTCTTTCGTTAAATCGCTCACTAAAATTACCCAACGTTACATATACTGCACAAGAATTATTGGACGCTGTAAAATAGAGATAAAAAATATAAAAATATATAAAATAAGGACATAAAAAAATATATATAAAAAACTTGAAATTACTTTTTTTTATTTTATATTTTTTTATTCATTCATTTATTTATAAAAATAAAATATCCTAGTGAATTAGAAAAAGAAAAAAAAACAATGTGCTGTATAGCGTTGATAAGTATTAAAAATAATCCACAACAAAAAACATCCACTAGCTTAATGGACAAATTTTAATTATTTAAAATTAATTTATAAAAATTATTACTATTCAGCTAGATTATCGTTATCAAGATACTTAGTCATATGATCATAATAATAATTATGATTATTTTTCACGTCAAAAAAAAAAAGAATAAGAGAACGTGGCCATATCGCACTGCGTTTTCGACCAAGTGGAAATATGAAGCTCGTAATTCGTTGTCACGACGTGCGTGTAACTGGAGGCCCAATGGTATTTGGTATCATATTTCAAAATAATACTTGTGGTTATGCGTCTGAACTGTCGCATTGCATACTAATGTCGTGACTTGTGCTTGCACCTTATACATTCAAGTTGAATTTTCAAGAATGAACTTAATGTCTGAGAATGCAACAAATACATATACTTACATTCACATATTATTATTCAAACGAAAAAAAAATAATAATAAATTCGAAATTCTATACAATTGTCGGTGTATATATTATATTCAGAATATTAAATCATATCCCCATGAATAATATATTATTTGATTTAAGATACAATTTAATATTTCAATTTTTATCCATAAATTGAAGATATAAAATAAAATTAAATATTTTATTCAATTTGTAAGTGCATAAATGAATCGTACTTTCAGTTTGCCACAAGTAAAGTACATAATATATATACATAATTGAAATTTCGAACAGCAATTTCAAAGATTGTTGAATATCTACTTACCATTGGATCATTTTGACTTGTATAGACATAATTAAATTACCTTCCAAACGAAATTTCATCTGTATCTCTTGAGATTTCCTTCGTTCATTTTGGTTTTGACTAAGGGATATCCTTACGTTTGATCCTTTAGAGACATTGACTTGCTTCAGTTTTGTTAATATACCAGAGCAAACTAAATGAACTTGAATAATTTAATTACTCATGTTAATTTAATTCATTTATCGATTAATTTCAATACAACATGGTAATTTTATAAATGTCTTTTTATCAATAAAATGAATTATTCTCACTGAATAAGCATTTAAATTCTTTTGGGATGTGAGATATTATCAGAAAGTATAAGCATCTTTCCTGCTTCACTAAATACTACAGCTGTCGGAAATTGTTTAACGTCTCAATGCACATTGTGCAACGGTATTGGTGTACACCAAATAAAATTAAAAAAAAAAATTACATAGAGTAGATAAGTCGTATCGAAGGTAATTCTTTTACACTCCATCAAAAATCGAGTAAATTTTTAAACATCTGCAGTAATAATAAAAAATAAATAAACAAATGAAATAGTAATCGATAGTTTTTTTCTCTGTTCCAATTGAATTATATTTTATTTCCATCAAATGATTGCCAGACATTACATTTTTTAACTGGATTCATTCGTGATCCAATTGGACAATTGAATGCTTTTGAAAAATCTTCAAAATTTGATAATGTACCAATAACCCGTAAACGTGGATCACTATGAGTTTCTTCATCATCTGTTGACTTTCTTTCGATAAATTCTGGTGTTGCTTTTGAACACCACAGCTAATGATTTATGTTTTTATTTTCATTGACTTGAATTGAATTAATAGATATTTTTAGTTTGCTTTAAATACTCACACTTGAAAACATAATAAAAAATGTTTGCTCATTTGTATAATTTTCTAAACCTGGTAGAATTTTTTCCTGATGATTAGGAAGTTTTTCATAGGCTGAAAATGCTGCTCTAATTCCTTGATTGTCAGCAATATTTTCATTCAAAGTTCTATTTGCTAACTGGAACAAAAAAATATAAATTATTTAAGCTTTTTTTTCTCGATAAATAAAATAAATTCATTGACATACTTTATAGCCAGATTTTTTGTAGTATTTGGTATATTGATTAACAAAACATTGAGCATTTTTTAAATAAGCACTTAATACCTTTGGAGCCAATCGTCTATAACTTCCATTTTCATCAAATTGAATCCCTTTGTAAAAAAAAAATCGATTAATCAATTTGTCAATATTGAATAGAGCTTAATTATTTTAATTTTTTATAATTTAAAAAAAAAACCTAAAGAATCAAAAGCATGAGAAAATTCATGAGCAGTAATTGACCCGAGCATTGCATAATTTCCTATTCTGTAAGAGTAAATAATAAATTATGATTATTTTTATTGAATACATATTATTTTTAAATAAAAAATTTAAAACGATGACGTACTCTGAACCATCTGGTGTAAAAAACGGTGGTTGAAATGTACTAGCTGGTAAATCTACAATAGTTGTATACAATTTATTGTATTAAAAATTATTTTTAAATATATATTTACATCGTTGATTTTAATATTTTAATACTCACTAATATTATTTAAAAATATTCGATAGAATGCGTTAACTGTGAGAGGATCGGAATACCATCTGTAAATAAAAATTATTTTAAAAACATTTGAACAAATTTTTTACTAAAACACTAAATCACATACGAATCACGTTTGTCCGCGAATTGTAAAACTTTAGGGATTCCTTTCACAGCATATTGTAAAAAATTGATAGCATTATCAAAATAATTTGATGAAACATAAAACTAAAAACAAATTATAATTATTCTTCGAATTTTAATTCATTAAAATCTTGCATAAAAAATTAATTACTTCATCATAAGCTCGCTGTAAAGTTTCTTGATTTTTATACCAATCCGGATAGCCAATTAAAGTTATGATATTTTCCAATTTTGTTTTAACAAATGTTTTTGTACTGCTTGTCATCCAATTTGAATCAGTTATTTCTTGCTGCATTGCTTGTTTTATTGATTTAATCATTTTATTAGCCTGAAAATTGTAATTATATTGAAAAAAAAACCTCAAATATTTAGCTATTATACTCACAGAATTATTGGTATGTTCAGGAAAATATTTTTTAACGAATTCAACAGCTATTGCGTGTTTCATTGGGTGTGATCGTACACACTGTTCCCACCTTTAAAAGAAAAATATAATGATTCAATATTTTTTGACCAAATATAATATAAATTCGTGATTAAACATACCGTGGATAATTCATTTTAACTCCGAAAGTTTCTTTTTTATATTCGAATAAAAAATTGTTCATTTTTAAATTTGTAAATTCTATCAATTCGCTAATGAACTTCCAGTGAACATAGTTTGCTGGAACAAAAAATGAACAAAAAAAAAAGACATATTTAATTAGCCATATCGTATTTTTTTATTTTCAATTAAAAATTTTTAATTAATATTACCAATTGTACGAGCAGATGTCATTCTCAAAAGCTTACCCAACTCAAAAATATAATCATAATGAATATTAATACTTTGTCCCGGTGAAACTATTTGATTGTCAGACTCAAATATATTTTTAATAAATTCTGTAAAATTTATCTAAACAAAAAATATAAAAATAAAAATTGCATTCATGATTAAAAGCTAAAAACTTACATTTGCTGATTCACTATCCCAAAAACGAGCATAATAATCATAGGAAAACCCAGCCATTTGTGTTCCATAAAGATTCCCTAAATCAATCTGAAAATAAAAAATATTTTTAAAGCAAATAAATATTGAAAAAAACAATAAACAAAAAACATCAATTACTTTACTCAATTTTATTTCAAAATCAATCATATCTTTAACATCTTTTTGTAGATTATTTTCATTGATATTTACTCCTTTTGATTTCGCATATTCTCTAACAATATTTTTAATTAACTTTTCATATGCTGTTTTTTCTTTTCCATCAATTATTCTTCTTTTAGCTGGTAGTTTTGTTGACAATGGCAATTCAGCTTTAGTTACCTAAAATAAATAAGTTTTTTGTTTAAATAAATCATAAATTAATTGACAATTTGACAATGATTTATTGATAACTCACTAGTATTTTATAGAGAAGTAAATTATCATAGTCTTTACCAGGCTCAACCGAATACATTGAATATGAACCAGTTAATTTACCATAATACAAATCAATCTGTTGCCATACAATATTTTTATCAGACCATTCATTATTTCCCATTGTTATTGGCCAACCACCAGCATACTCGACGAAACTCAACAAACCACTTATTCCATCTTGTTCAATTCCATCTAAAAATATATTTAACAAATATAAATACTTTTTCATTTATATTTTTATTTATAAATACTCTAAAAAAAATACTCCATCAATCACTCACTCGTATCCATGCATGATTGATACCAACGTTTTGCTTTATTCAACATATTTAAATCACTTTTTTTAATGTTACTCTGCAATATTCCTAAAACCACAGAAAATATAAATATTGATTATTGTTGATGGATATTAAATTTAAATAACATATCTGAAATTTAAAAAAATTGTGGTATTTGTTTTATTGTTATATTTTTAATTGGAAAAAAAATATAATAATAAAACTAAATACTGTATGAATAGCTGTACCTCGTATTCGTTCATTCATTTTCGACGTTAGCAATGAAAAACGATTCCAAACAGCAGCAAATGGTGGTATTGGTGTTTGCGAAATCCAATTTCCACATGCATGCTCCCAAAAATCATCACATGGATTCACTGAACGATTCATTGCCGATACAACTAATGCACCTAAAAAAATATTAAAACTACAATAATATTTATTTTAAATAACTGAATCAAATTATTTTCTATTTATTTTTACCCAGTATTTGACACTCTCGTGTTTGACAAATGTTTGATAAATTATTTTGTTTAATTTGAATTGTCAAACAAAAATTACTGATAATAATAAATATTAAAAAATTGATTTTATATAAAATTCCATGAAAATACATAGCTGGGATGAAAAAATAACACTTAACTTGATCCAATGTTACAACAGACTGTTCAATGTCACACGTTCATCTCGAGTTTTGTGGTGTAAATGCGGAAAAACTTTGATATTACATTACGACACATAACATTGAAATTATAGACATATATATTTATTATATTCAACCACGTACTTGGATTGTTCAAATTGACCTTACATGTTTAAATATAATATATTTGTTTTGCAATGTTTTTATTAATTTATACGGGCTTAACTACATTTGTTTTTATACAACAAATAAAAAGGAAAAGAAAAGACAGTATTTTGTTGAAGACACTCGCAATGACGTACATGATTTAGTGATTATTATAATCTTCTGGATATTGTCATAGTATCAGTGTTATTATCGTGAATATATACATTTTGATTATATAAGAGATATGATTCATCATCATCATCATCATCATCATCTACCATTTTTGTAACCACTTGCTTTGGCGTTTCTTTCCATGTGGCCAAAATGAAAATTGGCTTTCATCAATTGCATTTGTATCAGATAACGATTTCCAAATGTTACACTTATCATCTGGATTCATTGGACTTCCTTTTGGACATTTAAATGCTTTTGAAAAATCATTTGTATTTGAAACAGCACCAATAACACGTAAACGGTTTGGACTGTGAGGATCAAATTTTTGCGTAGTTTTTGCATATTCGGGTCTGTTTGCATTACACCACATCTGTCAATCAATAAATTTCTAATTAACACAAATTATTCTTTTAATAAACAAGACTCTGCACTTACTGCACCAAAAGAAATAAAGAACATTTGTTCATCAGTATAGTCTTCAAAACCAGGTAGTTTCATGTCGGGTTGTAATTTTTTTTTACGATATGCTTCAAATACTGAATGAAGTCCAGTTGTATCGGCAATATTTTCACCTCTTGTTCTTCTACCCTTACTTACTTCCTGTAAGGAGAAAAAAAAAACAGAAGCTTCTATTTTATTCATTTGCTTTTTTAATAAAACAAATATGCTGGAAAAATTTATTTGCATACTAACAACATCATAATCGTAAAAAAAATCTGGAGTTGTTCCCTCATATGTTGGCTCAGTAACACCATAATATTCATTGAATTGATCGAGAAAACATTCTGCACGTTTGTAATAAAGTTCCATCATTTTTTTTGATAATTTTGTCTCATTTCCATCATTTCCATATCGAATACCTTCAAATATAAAATAATATTATTATTTTTTTGCTATAATAATATTTTAAAAATTGACTTACCAGAGTCATCAAAAGCATGGCCTATTTCGTGACCAATTACCACTCCTGTCATTCCATAATTAATGTTACTGAAATAAAAAAAAAGCGATTTCACATGTTCATATTCGATGCGAAAGTTTAAAGTATATAATTACAAAAAAAAAAATTGATAAAAAAAACCTTACTCAGGAAGCTGGGCTGTGAATAAGGGTGGTTGAAAATCAGCAGCTGGTACAGCTAAAATATTTATTGCCATATTTTTAATTAAGAAATTCTTTTAAATAAAGGACTTTGAAAAAAAAATTAAAATATAACTAACTTATTGCATTTGAAAACGGCTCGTACATAGCATTAACAAGCGTTGGACTAATATCCCACCTGGCATTTGATAAATAACGAATAACAATAAAAAATCTGTTTGATAATTATTAAAATAAATTAACACTTACGGTCCATCGTCGATTTTTTTTTTTTGTAGTTTAATTCTTGTTGAGTATCTTTCGAAGCTCAAAACATTATCAATATAATTTGTGCCAATGTTTAACTGATAAAAAACGAATACAGTATTTTATTTTATTTTTATTATTACATTCGTGATGACCCTTATGGCTATTTTTAATTGAACATACCCCTTTGTAGGAATTTATAACAGCTGTTTTATTTCTATACCAATCAGGAAATCCAACAAATATTTTCATCGTATTGAGCTTTTCTATTGCAAGTTTTTTTGACTCATCATCCATCCAGTATGAATTATTGATTTGAGATTCCATTTCAGTATGTATGTGTTTAACCATTTTCAAGGCCTGTAAATTTTTTTTTTTTTTTGATAAAAATAAATTTTAAAATGAATATTTTGTTGATAAAAAAAAAATAAATAAACTTTGACCTACAGCTGTTTCAGTTTTTTTTGGAAAATATTTTTGAACAAAAGCATATGAAGTTGCATGCTCCATACGAATTTCTTCGACACATTCATACCACCTGAAAGACAAAAATTGATTTAATAAATATCCATTATTATGATAAATTGCTAATCTACATTTTAATAAATTGACATTCCAAAAATGAAAAAAGAATTAATAATTCAATCAACTAACCGTGGTGGCCTTTCTTTAACTCCATATTTAGATTCTTTCAATTTGAATAAAAGCTCTCTCATTTTTTCACTGGTATATTTAAGCATATTACTTATGAAATGCCAGTGGATATAATTAACTGAAACAATTTCATTTGTTAAATCAATTAAATATTTTTTACTCTGTAATTTAATATGTTAATAACATTTTTTTATAATTTACTTATTGTTTTTTTTGGGGTTTCACTTAATACTTTAGTAATGCCTGTCAAGTATTTGTCATACATCATATAAATTGGAGTTGAATCTTTCAGTTTCATTTTTCCCATAGTATATACACGTTTTAACAATGAACGAATATCAAGCTAAAATTTTAACAATAACTATTATTTATTTGTTCGTAAAAAAAATACATTTTTTTTACTTACAATATCTGCGTCTTGCATATCTTTTACATCTGAATTATAAGACTCCACTACTTCACCAACTGTTGTCTCCTCATCACAATATTTCAAATCTTCTGCAAACTAAAATAAAAACAAATTGAACAACACACATCCAATTTATTATAAAAATTGTAATAATAATACCATGTAAAGTTTTTTTTCAAATTCAACAACATCCCGGACATTTTTTTCATATACTTCTGGTTCAACATTAGCTCTGTTGTGCTCAATAAATTCTCGTACAACTCCCTCAATTAAATCAATATAAGCATCGTAATCATTTCCTGTATAATTTCTATATTTTTCTGGGAAATCACTTGATAGTGGAATATCACCTGAAGCTATCTGTGTCAATCAATATATTATATAATTAGTATTTAAATAGAAAAAACATGGTTTCTTTTATAAATAAATTATTAACCATTAGTGTCTTTTGTAAATTATTTTCATCTTGAAATCTAGAATATGATGCTTTAATATCATAAAAAATATATGATCCAGTTAAATCAAAATAATAACGTTCAACATTTTGCCATGTATGATCATTTTCATCCCATTCTTCTTCATCCATTGTCATTGGCCAACCTCCAATTTGCATCAATATTGATTCCAATGGTTTGATACCAAGTTTTTCAAGATCATTCGTATTCATACAAGCACGATACCATTTTTTTGCCTGTCTCACAGGAAGTATATCATTTGGTTCAGCTTTTGTTTCTAGTAAACCTTGAAAAATGTTTCACAAAAAAATTAATTTTCATTATTTGAATTATTTTTATGAAAAATTGTGAAACAATTAATTAATTTATTATTTAAATTACCTTTCATTCTTTCGTGAGTAGCAGCTTGAAACATTTCCATACGACCCCAACTTGGTAAATGTGATGGTATTGTTATTTTTGATTCCCATTCTCCACACATATATTCATAAAAATTATCACAAGGATCGACTGTTTTATTCATACCTTTCTTTATTTCTTTTGCTAAATTAAAAAAGTTTATAATTAAATTGATTAATCAAGTTTAATCATGGTTCATTTGAGATATAATGAATTTTTTTTTTTTTAAATTACAAACCAAGAAACTTGCACCCATCTGTTTCACAAATATCTGAATTATCTTTATGTTTTATTTTATGTTCTGATACTTCTTCAATATCAAAAAGCCATCCAATATCTCGTATGACATCGTCAGAATTTTTAAAATTCTTTTGTGGTTTCGAAAGTACAAATGGATTTATTAAAATCACCAATAATATTCTGAAATAATAATATTTTATTTTAATTTAAACTCAGTATTAATTTTGATTAAATTTAAATATTTCAATACTCAACATTTTTCGATACATTATTTTTTTTTAAAATAATAAAAATTATCAAAGTTTCATAGGTAGTTTTTCAAACTCTGCAGATACACAAACTGTGAAAATTTCTCTCGCGTTTGTCTATTTTAAGAACTTGGAAAACGGATGTACCTTGAATGACTTCCCATAGTTCATATCACATTGCAATATGCATCCCGACAGTTAAAGATATAGCAAAATAGATAACACATAACAATTTTCAACTTTGTCAATTTGACATTTCCATGTCATATCATTCCGGATGAAATATAGCAAGCAAAAAAATGTAGTAATCAAAACGACGAATAAAATCACAGCAAAAAACTACGTGATAAAATAATATATAATAAAAAAAATAAAAATAAAAAATGTAATACTACTTTGTTAGATAGTTGAGTAAGTGCTAATAATATACCTGATAACTTGAATGATGATGCAAACAAGAAAATATAATCAAAAAAGCTATAGAAATAAAAATTAAATATGAAACTTTTCATTTTCATTTTTAAAACTATTTTATTACATATATATTTATTTTTTGTCGTTTTTATTTATCTGGCAAATATTGATAGTGATAATAATTAATTAAAGTACATATCAAAATGTTTAAAAGAAAAAAAATATCAAAGAAAAAAAAAACAATAAAATATTTAATAATTTTTATTATGAATAAAATAGTGCCTACAAAGTTGAAACTTTTCAAGACCACCGGGTATTTCATAGCAATAATGCAAACCAAATAAACATTGCAGAGTAAAGGTAGACTGCACAAGTAAACTTGTGATCTAAATTTATATTAGCTTTAATGACACTTTGCCTTTTGTTAGTGTTTGTTTTATATGTGTATCATATTGTGGTACAAGGAAAACTTGTATTACCCCCTTATGACCTCAGTCATAAGAAGTAAGCTTCTGGGTAATCGAGTTTATCAAGATTTCGCAATTTCATTCACCTTACCAAACTTAATCGAAACATATTTCCACTTTTCAACTCATTCACAGTTGTTACAATTTAAAAAAAAAAAAAACTTTCTCAAAAGTTTTATATTGAAAACACTGTATTTTTATTAAATGTTTTGAGTTTAGTTTATTTGTTCATTTTTTTTTTTTTTTTTTGTAGAAAAACGTTTACACATTTGCGAATTGGGAAATATATTTCGAAAAAGTTTATTTATTTTAAGAATTATTTCATATGAGATTTTTATCGAAATGTATTTTGTTGAATAATCAAATCCAAGGCGTGTCAAGATCAAAAACTACAGATGAATCAAGTTCAACAAGACTTGTAATTTATGCTCGTTTTTTTAAATTAAAGATAGCCAAAAAGATATTCATCAGATGATTGTAAAACTATTATTATAAAAAAATACAGCTAGTTTTTATTGAACAAAAAATAATAATTTTTTAATATTCAATATTTAAAAATAATAGTCAACAAAAATTTTCAATTTCCAAAATAAAGTTACTACTTACAAAAGCAAATGATTTTTATAATTTTTTTTTATTTTTTTAATAAAAATTCTTTCAAAGAATGAATTTATAGAATAATAAATATACCCTAAAGTTAATGTAAAATTTCAAACAAAAAATAACCCACTACGTAAATATAATTTAGCTGAAAAAAAAAATTTGTTTTATGTTAAAAAACTGGCTTTCTTATTTTATTTGGAAGGTTTTTTGGTTGGTCTGATTACACAGCTATAAAAGACATTTTTTATATACGATTCAAGACACCACCCTAACTCTACATTTTTTTTTATATAATTTTTTTATTTTTCTACTTCACGACTATGTAAGCTCCATTTTAATAAACCGTCTCAGTCACTGACGTAAAGAATGCGACGTCGTTTAATCCAGTAATCCCTTCGGGGGTTTACCTCTGAGCGTCAAAAAGCTATTTCAACGTTGGCCCTTATCGTCTCAACGTGCTTTTACTATGCCTGTGCATATAACTACCATATATATGTTTATTCATGTGAATATACATGTATGTAGCTTTAGTTTTGACTCAACATGTATTAACTAAAACTTTCTTCAAAGTGTGTGTTTACATTTCGTCCTTTCTCTATATAAATATGTATATATTAACCGAAAATGTTCTCAAAATATATATAGATATGTGATAGGCACTAGTTGCATTAGCTACATCAAACGCATATGCACATCAGACTATAAACTTATACGTCTCTATATATTTCAAAATTATTCATTCCAACTTTGGCTAATTTTTCAGGGATTCTCTTATCTATATTAATATAAATATTTACTAATTATACACATGACATAAACAAATACTTTTCATTTTTTTAAAGAAATATATTTGACGTAAAAGAATTGAATTATCGATAGTTTATTTTTAAAAGATATATCATATATAAAATTTATTTATAATTGTGATGTGTATATAGCCGAGTAAAGGCGTCGGTTTTCGTATCATATGCCATTGAATTTTCCAATAAAAATTTATCACTCAACTATGACCTTTACCTTTTTTTACCCTCATAAAAGTTATATTCGATAAAATCTGGTCGTCTTTGATAGAAAGTCATTATACATGTGATTCAACGTGGTATTACATTTTTTGTTTTTATTTTTTTCATTTTTTTACGTTAAAAATAATCATTGAAATTCAGCAAGATATCCCTACTAATATTATTTGGGGTTTTGATGGCAGAAGTAAATAAATATAAACTACTTGAAAGTTGTTCAGCTTCAAATATATATATATAGATAAAATAATCTTATTAATGTAAACCCAATGCAATTTTAATAATCAAATAATTAAAGTTAAATGAATAAAAACAAAAAAGTTAATTGATAGTCACAAGAGGATTACAAAGTTTTAGCAAGATGACAGTATTTTAGGATTTATTATCGGATTACTGTGAAATGGCAATGAAACTTATACAATATTAACTGTTAATTTATATATAATTAATATTAAATTACTTCAAGATTGCTATATTTTTCAATAAGTCTTAACATTATTTTTTAACTTTTAATTTATTTTCTAATATCCCATCTTTATTTATTAACATCAACTTTGCAAGTTTATCTTTTCTTTTTATTTCAACTTATTTTTTATATCATAAAACGTGCTGCATAATCTAAATGAAAAAAATTCTGCAATATAAAGAAAAAAAATTGAAAATAATTGGATAACTTTTTTGCATCGACTCATGAATTTTAGTAAACTATTTTTTTATAGAATAAAAATTTGTATACATGTAAAAAGTCTTTTAGAACTATAACATGCATATAATAATAATAATAATAATAAATATTATAAGCCAGCTAGTTTTAATAATTTTTATATTTTACGATTTCCTTTAGAATATAATTTACCGATATCTTAATTAAGTCTCTGATTTCGATGAGAAAAATATCAAATATCCCGGGGTCATTTAATCAAATAAAATCTGCATCGCTTCGACTATTTACCTATTTCACTGCTTTTCATGGAAATTAATTTATAGTAAAAAATAAATTAAAAAAAAACTTTGAGACAAGTTTTTTTATCAAAGTTAAATTACATGCTTTAAAATGATAAACTATATTAAAATTTTAACTATTATTATACAAAAAAAAAAACCATGAAAGAAAATTTTAAATGTATAAAATATTGTACAAAAGATAAATTATTAATTATAAAAAAAAAAAAATTCAACTTTAAACGATATGTGTTTTAAAAGTTGATGGAATCGTAATTTTTTTTTTTATAATTTATAAATTTTTTGTTTTTAGAGTTTTAGTTTTTTAATTTTTAAATTTATTTATATTTTTTTATTTTTTAAATGAATTGTGCAGTATGTTGAACCTTTTTATCAGTGGGATTAGCGAGGTTAGTGAAAAAGTATATTTATATATACACAAGAAGATAAAGGAGACAAGGGAAAAGGAGACCCATGTGGAAGACAAGTTTTATCTAGGCAATCAAGTCTTCACTTTATAGTTCACGAGATTACTTAAAAGATCCAAGAATTTAGAAAAAAATACTATGAAAGTACTATATGCCTGAATTCGAGTTAATTAAAAATCACATGTCTCTTTTATTATTTTTTGAAAAAGTAAAAGCTCATTTGACGTATGATAATAATTTAATTTCCACAACGTTTTAAATTTTTTTTCAAGATAAGAGACTACTTTATCATTTTAAATTTGGTTATCAATATATTTTACTTATTTAAAAAATATTCTTTCATCATAAATGCAAAAAAAAAAACATTGTTTAATAATTTTTTAATTTCAATCTTAATTTTATCGTCACGATCAAGCCCAACATATTTAATTTTTATTTTATTGACATTTTACTTGTCGTTAAAAATTAATTTCTACAGACATTACTTGATTCGATAATTCATCGTCACCTAATTAAATTGAATGATTGTCAAAAAAAAAAGATTTATAATTACTGTGCTGTTATTAAATTAATGTAGGTCATATTGAAACTGATGGCCTAACAAAAGTTACGTCATACAAACCTCGAAGGCATTTCAAAATTACTTTTGATGGTTTAATTTTCTTGGTGTTTGTATATATGTGTTGCCTTGGGCACCAAGAAAAGTAACAACGTCACAAAAGTTTTCTATCCAACCCTGCTAGCAGTATGGTCCTTCTTGCTTGAATTGACCACTCAATCTGTGCTAGAATTTGCTCAAGGCATAGCACCAATCTCTGCAATATATGTACATACATTTAGAACCACCTAGAATATACATACAAGTACATCGAATAAAGTGCAGGAAAACGACAGCCAAAGTCACATTGGGATCAACTAAAGTATCACGTGCATCTTTTACATATTTTTCTCCTCTTTCTGGCTTTCAGTCCATATGGATCATCTCATTTTAACTCTCACGTCGTCGTCGCCTACGTAATCTTCATGATAGTCCCACGGGTATCATGACTCTCTTCCCTTCAGGCAATTTTACCCTATTTCCTATGTCTAATAAATTTGCTAAGGGTGCTTGTCGTTTTATCAACATCCCTAACAGATTTTACAAACTAAACTATATACGTTTTTATGAAAAAAAATTTTTTCTTTCTCTATAAATGCAATTGAAAAATATATTTAATAACGTTAATTGATGAAGATCACTCAACATAAATAAATATAAAAATAAAAAATGTATTTTATTTCATATCAAGTTATGAAAGTGTTTTATGTTACATGACAAAGAAAACAATGGAAAATATGCATATAGTGAACAGTTTGTAAAGGAGTTTGGCAACATTTACTGTACAATCAAAGTTAGCGAGAGAAATCAAGAATATGTATATGTAGGTTCTTCATCTTTTGTTTCTCTCCTTGTTACCCTTTGTACTTGTAGTTTGCACCGATTAAACAGTTATTCTTGTTAACGTTGATGAGTATATTCAACATTTATTTCTCCAGTTTCATATCGACATACTCAAAATACATAATATGTATTCATCAAATTTGCAAAGTTTAATTAATAATGTAATATATATACGTCCACATGTGCAGATAATTAGAAATTCAAGCTGAAGGTATTTCAAACATTGTGTAATATTGTACACATAAAATACCACAACTCATTCATTTTGTCCACTACACAATAATGAGGGAGTGTATTTTTTTTTTTTGCTTCTTTTTTGACATTGATGAATATTTATATTTTAAAAAATTGCAAAGATTTATTTAAACTTGCACTGTAAAATGGATGATATATGTGTTATAATGATGACAAGAAGAATTTTGAATTGTTAATTTTGATGATATTTATTCTCAGTATAATATTGCCATATAGAGAGAAACTGAAGATCCGTGTTATAATGACTATACTTATTCCTCTTTTTAACCAACGTACAAAATCTAATGTACCCTCATTTATGTCAAGGTTGAATTACGCAGAAGAGACTTGACTAGTCGTTAATGCGACTTTCAAGGAGTCATTAGATATGCTCTCCCTTTTACCATCTCATTATACTGGTTATGGGGTTTTAGTATTTTACTAAAATTATGAGATTAAATTAACATTTATGGATATGATATTTGTTCAAAGTTTCAGTTAAATTTTTTCCTTTCTTTGGTTTTTTTAATACTTAAATATATAAAAGAACAAAAAAAAAAAGCCACTAAATATTTTTTATTATTTTATTTTTTCAAGTTTTGTTATAGTTTGAATTTAATTATAACTGACTTTTTATTTGTTTGTTTATTTATTTTTTTAAAAAAAAACTATAACAGAGCTTGCATGTTGAAGGGTGATTATAAATATATATTCACTGAGTGATCGTAAAAAGCTACTTAAACTTGGATGACTTGTATTACCTCAAAGTTTTGATTAAATTTAAAAATATAATTTATTCGTTTTATTTTTAAATGGATATATTTAGTTTCTTTATCAAATTATTTTCCCTTTTTTCAAACGCCACGTCAATATTTATTATATTATACACAGAAAATCATGTGCTAATTTTGTATCCATAATTAAAACTGGCCAATTAACATTTAACTCAATCAAATATTAATTAATAGAATTAATTTTAAATAGCATATATTTGTAAATTGAACAAATCTCAGTAATTTTGTTATTCTTTTATTTATATTAATTGAAATTTTGGTTTGAATCATTCTGGTATTTGAAATTGACATTGTTTGTTATTTTGTATTTCAGTGACTGCAAATCAGCCACCGCAGAGACCATGGATACCCCTGACGAAACCCAACAGGACCCGACCAACATGTAAGTAATTAAATTAATCACACATAACTCATATATAATTTAAATTAAAAATAAATATCATTAGTTTAATTACAAATTAAAACCACTATTATTCATTCATCGTCAATCAATCTATTTATCATTCGATAATTTGGATAAATTTAAAAATAAAAATCAAAAAAAATATCCATAAATAGAAAAAAGTTAAAAATTCTATCATTCAGTTTTATCAGGCAGCCTGTCAATCAATCACAGTATAATAATTCAAATGCCAAAAACGTTAAAAAGTTTCACATTTATGAATAGTGAATCACTGTTTTCGAATATTATTGACATTGATATACGCATATTGAACTACATTAATCGAATTTCAGATACTATTTTTATTCAAAATATATTTATTTTAATTTTTTATATTTCAATAATATTGAGAATGTGATTATTTATTTATTTATTTTTTGATCAATCGTATACTGAGCACAGATATACGAAATAACATTTGTTAACATATAAATTTTATCAGCGTATATATTTCGAATATGATAGGTTTGTTATTAAACTGTATTCAAAATTTATTCAATCATGTAGCTACTAGTATATACAATGGATGATATCAAAGTTGTGTTTATTCATTGAATATTCAACGGAAATTAACGTCGTCATATCATATTGTATCCACCAAACTGAATCATGCTGACAAAATCAAATCAATATAGTAGCGTTTGTATAAAATATACAAAAATTAAGACAAAAATTATTATCAATAGTTAATTTTTTGGTGGTACTTGTTGACTAATGATGGTTTTGATAATTAGAATTTTTTCGAATTGATTATATGGGATATACGTATATTAAGATGTTCAACACGGGTGATTACCATGACTAACAATACATAAAGCAGGTATATATTGTATGTGTACAACAGAAATCCGTAACGGATAACTGCCTGGAGTGGTCAATAACTCAGTGTACCAGTGTATGCTACCCATTAATGACTCGGTAATAATAACATTCTACCAGAGCTAATTGATAATCATGCAAGAATATCACATTTTTAGTCTGTTATAATTAAGTCCTCAGTTTTATTTCATCCAATATCAATTATAAGTTCATTTTATTATTTTTTTTTTCATCACACTTACACATACTCAAAAATTGAAAACAAAACGAATTGAATTTAATTATTTTTTAAATGTTAAATATGAGACGTCACGTAATAAATATTGAGCTTAAATATTCATCAGTTGGTAGAAAAAAAAATTAATATATTTAAAAGTTGGAAATACAATATAAAATCTCTACAATGCATTTCACTGAATAAACTTCAATATTTTATATAGAATTAGAAAGTAAATTGCAAAATAAAAAAATAAAAATACACGTACACTGCATCGAATTCATCAAGATGATGAAATATATTGATTGCAGTTCACACGAATATCTAAAGTTTATTTTACTTTTCTTACTATAAATAAATAAATTATAAGCACCGAGTCAGCAGAAATACAAATAGCACTGGTAATCTGATTTATTGCTTTACTCTAGAAACTGTATTCAACAATTGTACATATATTTATTCTCTATCATATATCTATATCGAGAAAAATTATTTAGCAAAATACTCGATCGAGTTCCCTTGATTTATTTAAATCATAAATTAAAAAAATGCGGCTAAATATTATTTTTTTGAAACAAAAATTATACAATATTAAATTAAATAAATTATTTATCAAAACGTTAATTCAAATTTTATGATATTGATATTTACATTGATACATATAAAAAGAGAATAAATAAATGTTGCATTTTGACAAGTAATGATTTATTACGACGTATATTTTATATGCTTATAACTATTGAAGCATGAACCAAATATTACAGTGAAAAATTTCCATAAATTTATTTATATATATATATATATATATATCAATATGAAAAGTGATAACTTTAATATCCCACATTGGTAGTCAAACGTAGAGCGAATGTAATCACTCGTGCGAAACAGTGATGTTATTAATATTTGTTGGTCAAAAAAAATTAATACCTAATGTGCATAACCTTTCGTGATGGTAGTCACCTTGAGTATTACCACTCTCATCCAGTTGGACCCAGTCTCTATAGTGGCAACTCTATAGTGATGGTGATGATGATGATGATGATGATAATGATGGTAGTAGTAGTATTTCTGTCTCTGGCCCTTTTGGCCTTGTGTTACAACAACCGCATACACATTCGCACCACACGAGTAAATTTATTGCACACAATATTGTTGTGATCATTTACCATAGCAAAATATGAATATATACTTACTATGTGTGTTAGTATCCATTGCCAAGACCAGACACTCTACTCTTCGATAGATGATCCAAACGATCCATACACTTATCCCAAAAACATATCGCATTGTCAGCATTGAACATAACTATATATATTTAAAATTACATTCATTCATTATGCTTTATGCTATTCATTATTTATAATGCATTTTCATTCATTTATATATTAATGCTAACTGTGAACCCATCAAACCCTTCAAATAATATCTACCTCTTCAAAGTAACATGTCATCCATTCACCTGAGAATCATTGAATTTTTTAATTACTTTTCAATTGAAAAATAAAAAATTAATCGTGTAGTAATAAGAATTTTTTAAATATAAAAGAAATTTTTATAACATACACGGGAAAAAGGTGTGTAAAGAAATCGATTTTCTTATATTGAAATAAAAAATTAAAAAAAAAACTTGTTCAGAAAATTTATGGGATAACCAATGTTTATAGTATCTGGAAGCACTTTTATTGAAAACTTTTTGTAGTAAAATTTTTTTCTTTTTTACTTACTTTTCGAGTTTAGAGTTATTGGCATGTCCGAGAATTTTTTTGCATAAGGTTATTCGAGGTCAAATTTTCTTTTGTATATTACCGATGTCAAGTGGGTATTTATGAATGACAGTGAAAACTATTTTTAATTTATCGATTTTTAGTTAATCTAAAAGTTTTTATTTGAAAAATCGTCATCGGTAGAAATTTTTTAGAAATGTTTATCAGATATTTTCTAAAAAATTCAATATCTGACGTACGAATTATAGGCGTATAGATGAAAAGTGTTAAGTTTATTTCAAGTTAGCCATGAAGAATTGATCGTGACAGAGTTTTCTCTCCTGTGGTTTTAATATCAACGTGTATGCAACAACGAGTCAACGCTATCTTTAACTATAAAGCCATGATATAGCACACGATTATTTATTTTCTTCTATTTTTATTGCCAGACTGATATAAACGACACTACACTCTGCATTTGTGTTTATTCACATTAAATAAAAAACTCAAAATGAAATACAAACATAAATTATAAAAGACATAAATAAAATAATAAAAATAGCAAAGTTTTCACTTACATCAACGGTATATTAAAAAAATAATGATATTTTAATCGTTTTTTAAAAAAAAATAAACATTGATGAGCGAGAATTTACGTCAAAATGACACTAAATGAACTGATAATATCGAGTTAAGTGTACAAGATAGCAGATGGTCATTCTTCATCGTGACAGACGAGGCAATTTACTATAAAATTGTCAAGATTTATAGTAATAAAATAGTTGTATAGCTCAAGTTAAAAAAAAATATATTAAAATTTTTATTTAAAAAAATATTAATTGTATTTAAAAAATTCATAAATTACAATTTCATCACGAAAAATTAAATGTTAAATACATCAAATAGAATATATTTGAATTTTAAAAATGAAAAATTCAAATATTTTTTTTACTTGAAAATATTTATACATTTTTTAAATACATAAAGCTTGTATTTTTTTCCCACAATTTTTTTATGAGTTTTTTTGTTTTGCAAAGTTGTGATTAACAAAATGGCAAGTTATTACAATAAAAAACGTCAATTATATATTTTTTTATCTATTAAACTTGTTCATTATGTGCCAACTTATATGCTTAGTCAAAATACTGTTGTATCAAGAAGCTACACACCAATGGCATTCAGTCATTCAGTGTCACAGATGTTACTCTGTAAAATTATTATATGTCAAATTTACAACACTCGACTGTAGAATATTTATTACCACTATAATGACAAAGTAAAATAGTATGTATGCATAAATGACACTCATACATAAAGCTAAGACATAAACATATTATCTTCACTTGACACAGATTGATTCCAAGCCATTCTTCAAATTGTTGAAATACTTGAGATTATTACAGGCTATTATTTGTCATTAATAATTTTTATAATAATTGTTAATAGTTTTGCAATTTACAAATGTCTTGTAATTTTTTATAAAACATTAAACTTGCTTACTGCTCGTATTAATATTTTAATTATTAATAAAAGTCATTATTTATCTCGATGTTATTATACAAATAATTTATACAATTTTACTTTTTTTTAATTTGAATTTTTTTGCATCGTTGATTAATTTCCATGGAAACTTCACATATATTTTATTTTTCTTTATTACCTTTTCTAAATTGTCTGGCAATCAATCGAATTGTTGGTTTTTTTTTTATACCAATAGCTTCGTTACCTGCAAGCAATCTCTAAAGCTTGACTGGACTCGTGATCTTATTAGGCTACCTTGATTTTATTTTTTTTATTTGTTTCCTGTCCAAATGACATCTGTGGTGCCCACCGGTAACAAGATGTTGTTGCTCTAAAAAAAGTGAGAAAAATTGATTATCACAGGAAGCCCTAGGCATTGAATACACAAACTGTATTTATTATCATCACTTTTGACATTATTATTATTATCATTTTACTTTTACGTTTTATTCAATTTTTATTCGATTTCCGTTTCAATATAGCACACATGGCTGATGTTTGCTTCCATGCAAACTCACTCCGAAGGGTATAAAATAACAAAAGGCCAATCTCGAGTTAAATTCATTTAACTAGTTTAAATTTTTTTACTCTTCTTTGTCCTTAATTTTTTTTCTCATTATTATACACCCTATTGTCGCTTGACATTTTTTATTTTTTTACAAACTATTTATTTTTATTTAGAAAAAAAAATGGTAAAAAGTTTTGTTTTTGTTGTTTCTCTTGTATAAGGTTTTAGTATTTTGTTTTCTGATTTTAATTGAAATTCTAGATGCAATGAAAATGTAAAAGTAAAAAAATCCTTAAAAAAGGTTGAATAAAAAAAAAGTTTTTATATGCTGATTATGTTGAACAATCTTGGGTGTATAGTGGAATTCAATATAGGATACGAGACCAGGTGGTTTTAAATTAACGAAAAGAAAAATAAATGCTCCTCTCAAGTGTTCATATGTATACGGTACATCCATAAATATATAGTCCAAAGTGATCATAGCTTATTGCCATTTAAAACATTTTCTTTATCGATATCAAACTTTACGTATTTTTATCGTTGCACTTATCCAATTTAAGCCACAAGTTGAAAATTGATCGAATGCATTAGCCCGTTTAGAAAACAATCTGATCAATAATTTACAAATTATCGATTGTCTTCAAGATGTAGTCAATATTAATGGAATATTTCAAAATAAAAAAACCTTTAAATACGTTTTAATAACTGATGAATTTAATAAAAATTATATAAAATTATAAATTAATTAAAATATTTTCAACAATATTACATAGTATTAAGTATAAAAATAAATTATGATAATGATAATAAAAAAGCAAATTCAAATTATGATGAAATATAAAACTTTGGTCGGGTTTTTTTTCAAACTTTTCTTTATTTTTTTTATTACGATAAGAAACATTAACGAGGTATATATGACAATAAATAACTGTCTACCACTAGTTATATACATTTTTATTTTGTAATGGACTTGAAAAAAGGGATGAAATATAAAACGTCTATTAACATTGAATATCTCACGCAACATCAAGACAAAATATAATGTATTCCCGACACGATCATACAAGTGAATCTGAAAGAGTAAGTCATTTTGATTCATATCAGTAAATTCGACTTGAAAATAACTACCTTAGTTTATTTTAATACAGAGATATAATTACTTTCTTGATGAATTCATCAATTTAAAACCTTTTTTTAAAAATCTAATTTTTCCGACATTTAGTTTGTGTGAATATTTTAATGATATATTCAAATTAACAAAATAAATTAAATTGTTCAATGTTCAATTTGTTAGCATATTGAATTTGTAATCAAGCGGATATATTGATTCATAGTTTTGCATTGAGCTGAGATAAATTAACATTTTGTATAGGTAAATTTTGTAAATTCAGACTAAAACAAAGCTGATAATAATTAATTAAACATTATTTTCATCGTTGAAATATTCAAGTGGAATTAAAATTTGACAAGTTTCATGTTGTCATGGGAAAATCATTCTGTAAGGTTGAAATATTATAAAATTAAATTTACACAATAAATTATAGCCAGCCAAGTGTATCAACAGGTTAATTCATATTCTCTAAAAGACTGATTGGGTTATACTATCTAATGTACATTTAAGTCAACTTTAAAATCGAGTGAATACTTTTGAATTTAGAATCTCAGAAAACTCAGTATTATATATTGAAAATAATAGTAATAAAATAAGAAAAATAAGTCTAACTGTCGTACTGAGGTCCTTGTCACATTGAATAAAATTTATGCAGACATTTTCACGACGTTCGTAAGACAGCTCACTTTATGCTGATCCTCTTACCCAATCTTTTGTCCTTAATATATTTAATACTGATTCATACCCGAATGCTCGACAAAGTGCCGCTGGCACAGTCAATGTGATATTTTTTTAACGATAAAATATTTATTTAATACGATAGAAAGAGCTGTATATGTTTTTTTTATTGTTAAAATTACTTTAAAACAATTCAAACTGAAATTTATTGATCAAAATTTTTTATTGGTTTTGGTGTTTTTTTATTATCTTTAAATTCAATTATAAAATAAGGTTTAATTAAATTCTATCTGATGATTTTATTCCTCTTTATATGAGCTCAAATATTTTGAAACTGATTAAGCTATTTACTAATAATTTAGTTTTAAAATCAAAAATTGATCAATCAAATATAAAAAATATTTATTATTAAACGATCTTGAATTTGAAAATGGTTGAGTTTGGTTGGGGCATTTCATTGCAGACTATACTAAAAGCCAAGAAATTGTTGGAATGAGAATTGAATGGTGGTTAAGCAAGTTGTCTAGCATCAACTTGCCTCAACATTAAACTTCCATTTTACCATCAACAGACATACTGGTCTAGCAATTCTGACCCAAACCTCTCGTACAAAGTGAGATAGAAATGAGTTTAATGCCAGCTCACTGGTTCTATTGTCTATTTGTAGTTCAATGTTTGTCTTTATATATACAGATATACAAATACTTACGAATTAACCGGATTTCTCATTGCACACCTACAATATTCTGAATAGCTATTGGCAAGAGATATCCAACCGCACAGTAGTCATTTTATATTTCACTGGCAAATCAAAAGATTTATAAAATTTACATCTACAAAATAATTATATAAATAAACACTCGAAACTTTTTTCTTTATGATTTTCCAATTAAAATTAATTATCACAATTTCCACTAATTATTTTGTAATATGATATGAGAGAGTATTACTCGAGTGTATTACTCGACTTATTTAACTAATTTAATTCAATTAAATATTGATTCATTTTATGTTCATTAATATTATTCGATTATTCAATTTTATTCTGTTCGTATATTTACCAGTTTAATTAATTTTTGTCTTTATTGTATTTCAGGTATTTTCACTGTGATGTGTTACAATGTACTTTGTGACAAATATGCAACACGTCAAATGTATGGCTATTGTCCAAGTTGGGCACTTGAATGGGAATATCGTAAGAAAGGTATTCTCGATGAGATACGTCATTATGCTGCTGATTTGATAAGTCTTCAAGAAGTTGAAACTGATCAATTTTACAACTTTTTTTTGCCTGAACTTAAGCATGATGGTTATGATGGTATATTTTCACCAAAATCACGTGCTAAAACAATGGGTGAAAATGACAGAAAATATGTTGATGGATGTGCAATCTTTTATAGAACAATAAAGTAAGTAAAATTTTTTATTTTTTTATTATTTCATCTACTTTATTTGGTATATATATGTATAGTTTTTTTTTTTTTTATTCATTTATTTTATTTTTTATTTCACTTTCTAAACAATATGAACATTATTATTTTACTCGAGCGAATAGTAGAATAGAGTTTTACTCAAGGGAAATTCCAAATAAAAAAGACAAGAAAGAATTTTTTATTTTTTTTTCATTTTTTTTCAACGTGTGTGGGTTTTTCCCGAGAGGTATTTTTCTTTTGTGATCAATAATGACGCAAAGAGCCTTACTTTATTAAAAATAAATATACAAAAAAAAACTCTATTGTCATTCATTTTTGTAATTTAAATAATTTTCATTTGTCAAGAAGTGGGTAATTAAAATGTTTTTCCTTTTCATTTAATTGTAAAATTTTTTTTTACTATACAAAATAGAAGAAGAAAATAAACAAGCAAATTGTAAATTAAATGCATACACATAGCTCTGAAAAAAAAATATGTTTGTATATAAAAATATTATCATTTTACAATCAGTATTTAAACAAGTCTTGATTAAATATATTATTTATTTTTATTATTTCCTTTGACTGAATTGATGACTCTATCACTAATCAATAATCATATGATAATCAAAAGATTTTATTGATAAAAACCTCGATTGCAATTCATTATGATATCATACAGAAATCAAAAATAAAGAATAGTAAACCAATAAATTATTAAAGATAAAAATCGAATAAATAACTTTTTTTTAAATAAAGAAAATTTCCAATAAAAAAATATAATTTTATATCAATAACTTCTTCGCTATTTTATAAATTAATCTGTCACAGTTTTAATATTTATTTTTTATTTCTTTTCAATTTACAATCAACAATTATTTATCATCTGCTTTTTTATACTATTTACTTTTTCTTATTGATAAAATAAAATAAACAAATTAAGACAATAAGGAAAACAAATGGTATCGATAATGCGACAAATTTAATTTTTCATTTTATTTTGTAAGCCGTGTTACATAGTTTTATTTTTTACATCCCTATCACATGGTTATTTCACAGTTGGCCCCTCGAGCAATTCACATTAACTTAACCATTGTATGTATGAATTTTATCGCCAAGGGAATATATAAACGTGATGCACGTGACCATATCATAGTATGTAACTTTGGGCTCGCGTTTATTTTCAATATCGCGATGCAATTGAAGTCCAGTTTGCGATATTTGTTAGGCACATTGCCCACGGGTTATCGAATCTACAATATATACAAAATATATGTGAGACCATTAGCATGATATATTGCTATGCCAATTTTTATATAAATTTATTTTTACATTTTTTCTTGCACCGAGAAAAATAGGAAATGTTTTTTTTTTTTTTTTCAATATATAAAAAGCTCGGTTATACTATTAAAGTATCCCTCTCGTTATCGCTTTTTTAATATTTATTTTGTACACAATTTAACGGTCTTGTTTGTATCTTGAAACTTGGTTTCATTTGATCTTAAATACTTTGTTCAGAATATATCTGTCGTATATATTGAAAATTACTTTTATTTATCAGCCAGTATTATTATTATTTCTTTTGGCAATAAAAAAATCATAATATATATTTATCATCATAATGATAACGAGTAATTAATGGTAAATTGATTTAGCTTTAGTTTATAATTAATTATTGTAGAAGAAAAATTTATTGAGAAAATATCTGACAAGGGAAAATATAGGTGATTAATCATTTTATTTCGTAAAAATAAAAAAAAGTTTATCAGATGGAAAATAAAAAACGTAAATAAAGCTTTTCATGACGTGAGCTTTCTCAAACTTTGTTATCCAATATTTTCTGTATTTTAAAATTTATATTATTTATTAATTAGACAATCAGTTTTTTTTTTTAGTTAAAAACAGAGAAATTTTGTTTTAAAAGTGTTAAAAATATAAATATATATTTCATTCAATATTAAATCGATGAAAATGAAAAGATGGATAGTTTTATTATAGTAAAATCAGCACGAAGAAGTACTTTTGGGCTTACGTGCAACACATTGGTAAACGCGATTATATTTCAGATGTGTTACGTGATATGATTGTATATATGCCAACTTGAATTTTCAACTTAAATCTACAATATATACTCAAAAGCATATGTTACTTTTTTTAAAAAACTCGATAAAATTTTTAAACTAAATTCGATCCATACAGACATTTATCACAATCATTGGAAACTTGTTTGTGTTAAATAAAACTTGTACAGTACAGATTTCGATAAATTTTTGTGAATTTACTGTCATAAAAATATTGATACAATAAATTTAAATGAAATACAAACAAAGTTGATGTGTTTTTTGAACTAAAAAAATATATAAATTATTTTACAGATTTACACTGATAAAGGAGCACTTGGTTGAATTTAACCAGCTTGCAATGGCAAATGCTGAAGGTTCTGATCACATGTTGAACAGAGTTATGCCAAAAGATAACATCGGTTTAGCTGCTTTACTTCGTACAACTGAGGCAGCTTGGGATAATGGTAAGTAAATAAGATATACCTTGAAATTACTTTAAATAAATTCACTAATAATATTTACTATAAATTTATACACATATATAATTTTTTTTCCATATAAAAATCGTTAAAATAAATAAGTAAATAATAAATTAAATATATATTTCATCTTTTTTTAATCAGTATATTCAAACGAGTACTGATTGAAGAAAAAAAAAAATTTTAATATTATTTTTCTTTGACTCCATTGATGACTCTATCGTTAATCAACAATCATATAACGACCAAGAGATTTTATTGATGAAGACCTCGATTGCAATTCATTATAATATCATATAAAAATAAATAAAAAATAAAAAATCGTAATTAAATGAATCGTTATAAAGGAAATCCCAAAGAATAAATTACATTCTCGTAATATGAAAAAAAAAAAAAAACAAACAGATATGTATATAATCTGATAGCTGATAATTTTTTTAATTAACTATTTTGAATTAAATAAAATAGCAATAATGCACAGATTAATAAATAAAAAAAAGTCTTATTCACAATCGTCTCATATTTATTCTTGATATATATAAATATGTATGTAGATGTTGGATAATTTTTTAGTCATGGATGGTTATAACGAGAAATCCAAGATACGCATTTCTGTAATTCAAGTCAATTAACGCGTGATCGTAAATAATTTATGATACCACAAAGGGAAAAAAAAATATCTTACTATTTCATTGGCACGCAACCGCACTGCAACAAACCCTATATCAGAATTTGTTTTTTACACTTTCATAAATGTATTTCAAACTGAATGTTTAATAAATTCACACTGCATACATATAATGCAAAAACATTTTGCCCATTTGATAAATAGTTGCTGTGTTTATTTATATACATATAAATAAATATATATCATCGTATTATAAAGTTACAAAAACATAAGTGCCATTTTCGTAGCGTTTTTTCGTTTCTAAATTGAAAAAAAAAAGAACCATAAAAAATATAAATTTATTATTTGAAAAATAAATAGATTAACATGCGGCTTTCGGATTTTTTTACCCAATAAAATATTTAATTTTGTATTATTTTTGAAATCCCATTATAAAAACGACAACAATTAAATTCTATTTTCGAGTTTTTTAAATCACAATTTTTGTGATATATTAGCGCAATGAATGGGGAACAATAAATTAAAATTATAAACACAATGATAAATAGAAGCAATTGGCATCTTGCACCTGTGTCATCTCAATTACCTGTCGCTTGATATATATTCAACTGCAAAGGTATACATTTGCATTTGCCATAGGGTTATCGTATACGAATCATTGGTAACGAAGAGACAAATCAAGTTGTTGAATTAATCAATAGGTCTCTAAGCGGCTTGGTCAAAGCTTACATGTATCAGAGATGAGAGGATATATCTTCTCCTTAGTTTAATCCATCTCTACATCAGCATTATTCACAACAGTATTATTGTATCTATTGATTGTACATTATATGTCCACTAATCCCCATTGATTCATCAAAAGTAAAAATAACGTAATGGATATTATATAATGAATATACAAAAGCCATCATCAAAACCAGCTATTAAGTTTCAAAAAATTAATTAATATTTATTCGAAATTATTATTATAAAATACTGAAAATCATATTTTAATTTTAAAGCTTTTTCAAAGTGCATCGTTAATAATGCAAAAAATATAAACCTTTTACGTTGAGTATAAATAATTTTTAATGAATAGTCAAACTATTTTAATTTTTCAATACATAAGTTTTTATTTATTAAAAAAATCAATTAATGTTTTAAAATTAAATACATAATATTAAATTTTTTACTATATTTGGCTATGCTAGCAAGCGTTTCAATATTTTTAACGAGTAGAATTGATTAACATTTTTTTTGCAAGTATGTTTTTATTTTCCGTAAGGATTAATTAAAGTTATAAAAAATTAGCTTTGACAGTTTGAGAGGTATTTAATTCAAAATTGATTGATACACTTATCAAACTCTCTAACAAAAAAAGAACCTATATAGACATCTTGGAGTGTATATATTTTTTTTATTCTTGGCTTCAATCTACAATGACATATTGAATTATATAAAGAAAAAAAAAAAAAACACGTAACAAGAAAAAGAAAATTATATATACGTAAAGAAAAAAAAAAAAATTATGTTGGATACTTTACAAGAAACGACAGGGCCGTTCAGACGTTTTAACGATAAGAGCTTTCTTGCAAAGCCCACTTTTCTGTAATATTGATTTGCTCAGTAATTTACGAGTTTTGGACGAATGCGAGAGTTCAATTTCTTCGATGGTTTCTCTACAAAGTAGTTGTATATCTACGCCCATAATACAGCTGCAGAAAAACGAAAGTTTTAAAAATATAAAATAGAAAAAAAAAAAGCATCTATTCTAATCTCCAGTGATTTATTGACATAATGGTCGACAAACTCCTTTTAACTTTCATATTGCGAATTCTATACGGCTGTTCAATTAATATTCCTTATACCAAGAAGTTTTGTTATTCAAAAGGTGTGATTATAGAACAGATAGATAATACATTTTGTCGGGATTAACTTATTCAAATTATCATAGCTCTCTATACCTTGGTATATTGAAATTTTTATTATTGTATTTATCCATTTTTATAATACGGTTGATTAAAAAAAAAACCCAAACTTTGGTTATGCAAAAATTTTAAATAACCACAACTTATTCTATTTGATATTATTATTATTTATAATCCTTTTTTAATGGCTTTTATTTAACATTTATATTGGTGACTTGATAAATTTACAAGTATAATAATGGTGAGAGAAAAATATAAATTATTAAATTAGTATTCATTAAAAAGCTACACTCAAAGCCGTTTGATGAATTTAAAAAAATTAAATTACTATCACTATGATATTACTTTGGCCGAAAAAAAAAAATTAAATTACTAACATATTGAAGAATAAAATTAGCATTTTGTTAATTGGATTTTATAATTAGTTTAATTGAATAATTAAAAAAAACAATTAACAAAAAAATGTAAATAGTAAATTTTTTTTTTTATCAACAAAGGTAAAAGATAATTAGAATTTTATTATTTAATTTTATAAAATTAAATTGTAAATCGTAGTTTTTTATTTTCATTTTGAAAACCATCGAAAAGTATATCATGCTGCCACCTTACTGAAGCCCGTAGAAATTTATTACGTAAATTAAATATTATTACGATAAAACAGTGTTTTGTGTTGTCGTCATCTTTGTCGCGGTGTCAAACTGTTATGTATTTTCAGTCACACCATTTGTTGTTGTTTTAAAATAGAATATAAATAAATTATATGATTTATTTATTGTGTTGATTTATAAATATAAAAATAATGTCGGGTTATACTGGACAAGATAATTATTGGTCACCACCACCACAACAAAATCAATTTAACAATGAACCAGTTGGTTTTGGTCAACCTAACCAGCAATTTGATTTTCATAATTATACCAATGATCAGAATAATGACTATTCAGGATACTCACAACAACCATATTTAGATCCAACACAAAATAGTTATGCTGGTAATATAACATATGCAGCAGCTGATTTTGAAAACGGTATGTGATGATTTATTATTTTTATCAATCAAACAAAAAAAAAAAAACAAACAAGTGTCAATTTGTTGACGTTTCGCATGTCATCCAGTAAAAAGTAAACATCACCTGAATAAAAACAACATAACTAATTTTTTAGTTCCTGAATTTGGAAATGAAGAAGATGAACCACCATTATTGGAAGAACTTGGAATTGATCCAGACAGAATAATACAAAAAACATTGGCTGTATTAAATCCATTTCATCGTCGTGGACAAATTGATGATGCAAATTATCTTATGCAAGATACTGATTTAGCTGGTCCAGGTGTATTTTGTTTAGTGCTTGCTGGATTTTTATTATTGTCTGGTTCAAAAGCACATTTTGGATATATATATGGACTTGCAATGACATCATGTTTTCTTATGTATTTACTACAATCATTAATGAGTAGTACTGGAAATATAACTATTTTCTCAGTAGCATCAGTACTTGGTTATTGTTTATTGCCAGTTGTTGCACTTGCTGGACTCGGTATATTTACAACTCTCAAAGGACCAATTGGAATGATACTTGCTGCAATGGCTGTTTTATGGGCAACATTATCAGCATCAAGATTATTTTCAGCGTTATCTGGAGAAGAAAAACAAAAAATTCTTATTGCTTATCCATGTTTTCTTCTTTATGGAGTATTTACATTGATAGTCATTTTTTAGTTGTTCATATTTTGTTTTTTTTTTTTCAATTAAAATATTAATAATTATATAATATTATTTTATTTTTTGAAATTATGAACTCGATATATTTCATATGCATATATTCAACTTGTAAATAAATGCAAAGGACATATTAAATAAAATGTTTTTTTATTTCACCTTTTACCCGATTAATGTTCTTTAAATTTAATAGATAATAATATCAATTTTTTTATTTATTGCTTAACTCTTGTTTTTAATTATTTCTTTTAAGGTCTGCCAACTGATCCAACTCAAATTCAACAGCCAATCCTTGTTTGTACTGCTCACATTCATTGGGATCCAGAATTTTGTGATGTTAAATTGATACAAACGATGATGTTGAGTAATGAACTACGTTCCATTCTTGATCAAGCTGGTCAATCATTTAGACCCGGTCACAAACCAGATTCTTCCAATGTTCAACTTTTACTGTGTGGTGATTTCAACTCTTTACCAGACTCTGGTATGTTTAATATTCACTTGAAATTACAAAGAGTTATTATTCTTGATATTTGTGTAAACTAATATGTTTTTTTTTTTTTCTTTTTATTTCATTAACAGGTGTAATTGAATTTTTAACATCTGGGCGTGTTGCATCGGACCATCGTGATTTCAAAGAGTTGACATATAAATCATGTCTTCAAAAAATATCTGGATGTGACAAACCAAATGAATTTACACATTCATTTAAACTTGCATCAGCATATAGTGAAGATACAATGATGTATACAAATTACACGTAAGTATTTGCATTATATTTACATAATGTAATTTTAATAATTGAAAAACTAATTATATTTGTTTTATTTACAGGTTTGATTTTAAGGGTATAATTGATTATATTTTCTATTCAAAACAAAGCATGGTACCACTCGGTCTTCTTGGTCCACTCAGTGCTGACTGGTTTAGAGAAAATAAAGTTGTTGGATGTCCACATCCTCATATACCATCTGGTAATTTTTTTTACTCAAGTTAATATTATTAAAAAATTGAAATATTTTTCTAATTTATTTATCTACTTTTTTTTTTTTTTTTCCAGACCACTTTCCTTTACTAGTCGAATTGGAAATGACACCAACGGGAGGAACCAGTAATGGTTTGATATCACGCAGGTAGCAACAGTTAATAAATAGAACCAAGTAAACAAAAAAAAAACAAAATAAATTAATAATAATGAAAATGCAAAGTGACGAAAAGGTAAAATAGAAAATGACGATTTACAAATTGACCGTATCCTAATTATTTGATAAATTAACTTTTATTCTGAGTCAAAAAACTCACCAAGTATTTACATTCAATAGAAAATGTTTAATTACTTATTATTACCGCACAGATGATGAAAACGAAAATGAAAATGAAAACAAAAAAAAAAAAAAATTAAAATACAATTCTATAGTAAGTAAAGAAAATACTTTAAATGACCAGATGGAAGGAGCCATGATGTAACGCGTTTAGCCCATGTATAGTGTATTGCATTTTTTATAATTCTTATTATCACAAAATAATATTTAAAAATATATATGTTCTTGATAACGCATAAATACCTATTTTCCTATTAAAAAAAAAAAAGAACAAAAAAATAAAAAACAAGAAGAAAATGCGAAAAAAAAAAGAAAAAAGAGAAAAATAATTCCGATTAAACCTCTGTGATATTGACATTAAAAAAAAAAAAAAAAAAAAAAAAAAAAAAAAAAAAAAAAAAAAAAAAAAAAAAAAAAAAAAAAAAAAAAAAAAAAAAAAAAAAAAAAAAAAAAAAGAGAATTAAAAACGAACAAATAGTATTTATTAGAAACGAAAACAAAGAATATATATATCTGGCTTCTTCCTGAATGACATTTCAACAATCTCAAAGCCAATTTTTTCAATAAAAAAAAAGAAATGCTGCCATCCACTGAAAAATTGTATTTTTAAATAAAAAAGAAAGGTAATAACGAATTCAACAGAATAAACGAAGGAACTAAATAATAATTAAAATAAATAAAGATACGCTATACTGGGCTGTGCGAAGTGTTTGGAGTTGACTTAACAATTTCAAAGCAAGTACAAAACTGTTCTTATTGGCCACGTATATTGATAATGATAATAATGAATAAGATAATTGAATGATATGTAGCAGGTGTAATTGTGAGCATGGTATTGTAATGTAATTATGACATTTACGTATTCGTATAATTTTAAATTTTTTTTAACTTTTACCATGTGTTTAAGTATTTTTTCAGTTCTCTTCAACTTAAAGACAAAAAAAATAATATTTTTTAATTATTCTACTTGTTTATTCAGTTGGAAAATTTAAAAATAATATTAATAATTTTTGACTGATTCATGCAAATAACATCAATTTAAAAATGTTATTTGCTAGATAATGTATTTTATATTAATTTAAAACAAATTTTAGTAGTTTTTTTTTTTTTTAAATCAAAAGTTATCAATTTTATTTGGTTAATTTTTGTTTTATTTTTTTTTTTTTTTTTGGCATTTAATAAAAATTTGAAATTGTAAATAACGATAATTTTTAAAAAATAAATAATTGTGAAATAATAACAGCTGAATAAAAGAGGTAGGTTTTTTAATCGTAATATTTTTTTTTTCAATTAATGAACATTCTGTAATTGTAGATTGATTTGTTAAGACTAATTTCACACAGTGACTCAATGTAAATGGATAGGGTAAAATATTGTAATGAATTATTAAACGTAATTTATGTCTGGCCTAATTTAAATGAAAAAATAAATAAAATGCATCATGGATTATCAAGTATTCTATTCGATGATAATTGATTTATCAAAATGATAAAAAATAATAATAATATTATTTGCAAATAATAAGATGTTAAAATCAACCGAGCTTACTGAATAATAAATAAATTGCATTCCTTCTTATTTTTTTTAATCAAAAAAATAAATAAACAAACATTTCGTAAATTTAAATTTGAAAAACAAACAAAAAATCATTGGCTCAATGAATGATGATCAATTATTATCAGTGTAATACTCACTTGCATATAATTTAGTATCTAATTAATTTTCGTTGAATTTATTCTTTGATGAAACAAAAAAAATTGTAATTACAATAATGAAATTAATAAATGAATGAATTAAATAATAAAATGAAACGAAAATAATTATAATTAGATAACTAAAGAAAACTAAATATAGGTATTAATTGTCAAAAATAAATTTCGTCTAGTTTAATTATTATTTTTTTTTTTGCGTTAATTTTTAAACTAGACTTAAAAAAATAAATTTAGCACAACTTGTGATTGAATTGTTTTCAATTCTTCGATTACCAATTAAAAAAAAAATATTAAAAAAATGTTTAAAATGATAATGATTAGATTAATTTTTTCTGATCTCAATTCATTGAATACATTTAATTAGTATTTTTATTTTATTTTTTAAATCCTGAATCTAAAGTCAATAAAAATCAAGTTGATTTAATTATGTGTTATTTAGCTTGCATCAACAAATTAAAGACAAAAAAAAAAGAAAAATAGTTATTAGACTCTCCTATCGACGAATACGTAGTAATTACTGGACCAAAAATTGGAAAATATTTCCCATCTTATATATCATTTTCAAAAATTACGTAAATGAAAAATAATTGTTTTTCAAGAATTTTTTTCGATTATTCGTAAAATAATAAATGTAATTTAGATGTAAGACATAGTTCGTCTGTTATTTTTTTTCATTTAAATTAAAATCAGCATTTAGTATATGCATTAACTTAATTTCCATAACTATTATCTTACCGGAAAAATAACTATAAAATAAAAGTGATTTCAATAGTAGTCTGATATTTTTTATATTATCATATTTATCTAGTTTTTTTTTGTCTTTATTTAAAAGCCGATTTTTACATCCAAATGATTTCAAACTATTGCTCGCATTTTCTTAAATTAAAAAAGTACAAATCATGTATCAATCTAACGACAAATTTTGTTTTATCTATGTATCTATTCGTAAAGAAAAAAAAAATGAAAAGAAGAAAAAAAAAAAAATCAACTGTGACTGTTTAATTCGTCTGAAAACTAATTGTACCTTAAATGTCCTTCAGTATCTAGATAAAAAAAAATTATAAATCTGTCTGTATATTAATTTGGAAATGAAAAAAAATAAATAAATGCAATGTTTGTGTGTGAGCTTGGTTTCCATCATGATCAAGTTGAAGCAATTAATCGAATAATGTAAAATACATGAAAAATAAAAAGGAAAAAGTAATAAATAAGTATTATTTTAATTGAATGAATTAAAATAATATTTATTTATCAAGTGATAATAATTATTTATTATTACCTCAAACTTTTATTCATCAAATTTTAACAATTTTATTTATTTTTTAGATTAGATATATTTGAAAATAACATCTTCAGGATTTGAGACTGATTGTAATTCTAATTTGACTGGACTTTGCAGCCAATAACTCAAAAATTCTTGTGTATAACCAATTAAAAAGTAAAATTTTCTTGGTGCCAAATTTTGTTTGATTATTCCAACAATTCTTATGATGTTGTGATGTCTTTTAATACACAATTCACTGAGGAAAATATTGTGCCAAGTACCAGACATAAAACGACGAATAAACTCATCTTCAACAGCTATTTCTGATGATCTTGGACCACCCTCAACATTAGCTGTGAAATATAATTTCAGGTAAATAATAATCATATGTAATTTAGAACAAATTGTTAAGAAAATTTACTAAATTAACTTACAAGTATTCCAGGCATTCCATGATTTTCTGTGGGCCAACTGATGTGGTGGATTTGCCATTTCATAAGTCAAGGGTCTTGTCCGTTTCAATGTAACTCTGTAACGACCAGATCGACATTTGTCAAGTAGTGCAGTTGCATGAAACGATCTTTGCCAACAAGGTAATTGTAATTGTACATTTTGAATTGCCTAAAATTCAATTGTTATTGTTTATTTAATTACAGAAAAATTAATCATAACTTGTGATGATTCAATAATAGTCCATTGTAATTTTGGAGTACTGTTTGTCGGATATCCAGTGACACTTACCTTTCTCAATATCAAAGCCATGTTTGTTTCAATTAATTATTACTTATAATGTCAATGCTTTGTCTTATTTGTTCAATTGTTTATATCACAATAATACAATTATTTTTCAGAGTGGTACAAGTTTTTTAGGGTTAGAAAAATTAAAACAAATATATCTACAAAATTTTTCAATAAAGATGGCCATAAAATAAAGTTCTAATCGATTCTAATCACCAGCGAGAGCAGCGCTGCTGAGTAGTAGAAATTTGAGGTACTATGTATTAATAAATTTTATCTACAGATAAGATTCATGATATAATTATTAATATTTATTTTTTTTAAACAATAAACAAATAAACAAATACAAGATGCAGTCATGGGTGATGCAGTTAAAGTTGTCTATTGTTGCTATGTAACTTCAAGTGGCTTCAAGGGAAAGATGTTGAAACGCAGCCGATAATGTCGTTCGAAATTTACCGAAATAAAACGATATAACACGAAGGGCATAGCAAAGAGAGTGCAATAGATAAAACATGGTAGTTCAATGGCTGTGTGAGAGAGGAAAAAAATGACGCGACTGAATTGTGCTTGCTTGGACGATCTTGTTGACCAGCAAGACAACCAGTTCGTTGATCGTTGTCGTTTCGAGTCACAATGATTTTCGTTAAAAATATAGCTGTTGTTTATATATTCACAATAAACAGCTGATTTCAACAACAAATATAAATTCAGTGAACTGTGATAAAGTGTAGTTTTATAATATTTTAACTAGTTGAATTTAATTGACTGTAGCATAAAAAAACAATCAATCAATTGTGTTATTATGATGTGTTAATATTGTGACCAGTGTACAGTTTCACTTTCATTATTATTTGTTTTTTTCGTGTGCAGTTAGTTAGTTTTCGTCATTTTTTTTATTACAATTGTTTTATTTTGTTCATATGAACAATGTTGTGTTAGTTTGTTGGCGAATTATTGCCAACGATTTATCATTTAATAAATAGATGATAAATGTGTTTTCATCATGCCAGCGAGGAAATACAGAAGGGATACTAGTGAAGTGAGCTGTTGTCTCAAATATGTGATCTTTGGATTTAACGTATTTTTCTGGGTAAATATATATTTTTTATAACTAATAGATATGAAATGATATTATAAAACATATTATTCATCTATAAAAGTATTTTATTTTTATTTTTATTATTATTATTATTATTATTATTATTATTATTATATCATTTATTTTTTTCCTCATGAATATTTTGGAGCAATAATTTACCACTAGCTTTTTTAATAATAATTATCAAATAAATAAAAATTAAAAGATAAAATAAATACACCAAATAGGTCATGATAACGTTCAACTTCCGCCAAAAATTTAAATTAAATCTCGTGTTTACATGGCTCCATTTTGACATTGCTCCAAACGCTTAAAAAAAAAATCATAATAATAATAATAAATATTAAAAAAATCAAACTCATTTCCTCATTTATTTTTTTAAATAATATATTCATTTGTGAACAAATTCTTTTGTGTTGAGTTGGTATAAAATATGAATATTTATGATATGCAATTCTTATAGTTTTAAAAAAATAACATATGCGTCAATTTAACAACGTATTGTACCCAAAATTAAAAAACGTCTAACAATAAATTGATGGAAAAAAAAAAAAAAAAAAACATAATCAAAATAATATTTCAGTCGATATCGCAACAGTGATTGTTAATTTTTTTTATTATTTTTTTTCATCTGGTAGTTCCCCTCGAATTTTTCCTTTCTTAAATTGTTGCTTTATTGTTTTTCCAACTGACCACAATGTCAAACCGGAAAAAGCAATAATTTTTTAATCTTTATTATTATTTTTTCTTCTCATTATTATTTTTTGTGCAACATAAATTTTTTAGATGTATTTTAACAGCCTTATTTCCGTTTTATACTTACAAACACATGTGCAGTTAATTCATATGTAAAACTACTTCAATAGATGCGTTTGTTTTTTTTTTTTTTAATCTTCATTTTTCAGCTGATAAATCGTGTCTCTTTTATATTTTATTATCGTCCAAAGGCGTTTGTTGGAATCTCATTATAAAAGTTGCTACGTGGCACAACCGGTTTTCATCCCTGTATAAATATATTTATATAAATTTTTTAATTTCGATCATATAGTAACTTCAATCGGCAGTTGAAAACTTCTTTAAATTTTATATACATGGCAACTTATTTATTCTAATAATTTTATAAACTTAAAATTATTGATAAAATATAGTTTGTTCGATTATTACGATATCTGTTCCGGAACGTTGACTTCAAAGACCTTCGATATTACATTACTTTCTTTTGTTATTATTATTTTTTATTATTATTATCGCCTACACATTGTACCATTTACATTTAAAATGACTCTTTTCTTTTCTTCATTGAATGTATGAATCATAATCTTAATAAGAGTCTCAGTAAATATTTCGTAAACATTTTTTCCATTTATTTCTGTGCACTCTTTTATTCTGCAATTGTTTTTTTTTATCTTACGTTCTTGACCACTATGAATTTTTAAATTATTATTATCATATTTTTTTTTTATAGTTAAAGTAAATGCTACTTCGCGTGTTCTTTAATGTTTTGTATTTTATTTTTTATATTTTTTGCTCTTGACAGAAGCTACGAAAGAGTGAGGTTGAATTATTTCTCAAGTCTTATAGTCTTATTATTATTTCTTGTATTGTTCTCGGAAGAATGTCCGTAATAATTCTTTCAAAATTTAACAATAATGCAATGACATTACCCATATAATTTATGATTATTCTCGATTTTTTTTATATTTTATTTTTACTCCATTTATCAAAATGTGTATTGGTCAAAATCGAATTCTTTTGTTTCATTGAGATTGGCTCAGCATTGCTAAATTTTTCTGGTACTTTTTTCATTTATTTTTGCAATATATGATGGTATATACTTGTCACACGAGAGGTGAAGAATAGTAAAGTAAAAGGTTTTTTCAAAAAAAAAAAATCTAATAAAAAGTTTCATGAGAATAACGTCAGTACTTTTTTTTTTGTATCGTACAATTCACGTTCGATTCACAGAGAGACTTTTTGCAGATCCAATCTCATGAAAAACCACTTGAGTGAAAGAATAATACAATCAAACGTGCCTTTTTGCAATTTATTTAATTTATAGTTTTTTGCACTTTTTCATTTTTATATTTTGTCACTTTGTTCTTTTTTTCTCCTCAAGAGATATGATATTGTACATCAGATATACATTTTCTTCCTGCTATCTTCTACGATGACATGAAAAATATAATAATAAAAAGGATAAATTTTTCGAAATAATAATATATAAAATATATCTCATCAACTTTTAAAATGAATAATGCTATCAAGATTAATGAATTTTTTTTAAGATAATATTTATTATGAACCGTAGTTTATGATGAAAAAAAATGATAAAATAAAGTTATAAGTTTTAGTTGTGTGTGTCATTTGAAGAACACTGTTGATTGAAAAATATCTATGACATCATTATATAATGAGACTATTAAATTTTTATTGGCAATATTATATTTCATGGTAAATTAATTTTTTTTTTCCAACGTGATTTAAAATATCCCAAATTCAACATTTGAAAAATGACATTAATGCTTCAAATAAATTTTACATTATACAGTTATAAAAAAAACAAAATCATTTCAAGTTTTGGAAATAATTTTCTTCAACTATTTTTCATTCAGTAAGTTCTTAAATCGGTATTTTATTTTCGAACACATAAAACTGCATTTTTTTATATTTCAAAAATACTTTTTACTAAATTTATCCGTTTAATTTTAAACATCTTTTCAGCTTTATCAATTCCAAAATTAAAGATACATATACTTTTGAGCAAGTGCATAGTTTACATAATAGTTCATCTATTGACAGTTTTTAAGATCTATCAAATCATGTCAAAGACTCGTATCACACTGCAAACTTGGCTACATCAGATCCTCAAAAGTGACAATGAATGTCATGATAGAATGAATACAGACTCCTATTCAAATATCGTTCATTCATCCTTTAACATTGTATCTTCATACCAACTTATTCAATAAATATATTCTCTTTTGAGTATCAGACAGCGTTGAATGCTTGATGTTTCCAAACAATATATATATATATATATTAGTAGTTTCACTATAGTCTTATAGTCTTGCTCATCATTCAGCCAAAGTTTCAATCTTACATTGAAGTAATACATTTGTTTTCTTCATTTGAATACAAACTTTTTTAGATAGATAAAAGTAACATATATATGCGTGTTAGATTGTCACATGACCTCATGTCAAATCTAACGACCCGCTTTCTAAACATGATGCAATTTTGACTAGCACTAATTTACTTTTACATTATTTTTATTTTGCATAATAAGCATTTTTTTTTTTTTTTATTATTCCATTAACTGTCAATTATCTAAAAACTTTATAATTAAACATTTTAAATAAAGCTTAATTTTATTTTTTTGTATATTTTGCTTTCTTTATAATGGAATTGACAAAAGTTTGTTGAATTTTTTTTGTAAATTTTTGTTAGTCGATAACAAAGTTGAAATACAATATTGACAGTCTTGTAAATTTATTTTTTTTAATCTTAGTTTCTTATAATTTTACTTCTTATACGAAATTTAATAAAAGAAGAATGATTTTTTTCTTTTTATTAAATTCGAAATTTGATTGGTTTTTAATTCGAGTAGAATAAAATATTGAATCATCTTCAAATTTTTTTCCTTTTAAGGATCTGTAGATATTCGATAAATTGCACCACTTTATGCCTTCCAATTTTTTTTATTTTTTTATTAAAGTCAGAAACACACTTGTGCAAACTCCAAATCGATTGTTCTTATTTCTACAAACTTATAGTCTTTTATTTTTATGTTATTTGTCGATTAGTTAACGGAATATTATTTTTTTAATCAAAAATAAAATGATATTTGAGTAGTTTTCTGAATAAGACTTAAATTATTACTTCATATAATATTTATCATTAGCAAATTTGATAATAGACTAAAAAAGTATGAAGAAAATTGAAGGTGACTTGTCGTCATTTTTTTTCTCTGCAAACTTTTTTAAAACACTTGTAGAACGTCTTGATCTAGTCAGTCTCTCTTTGTTGAATTATCCCATCGATGAATTTTTTTTTATTTAACTTCGTTCTCGACTTAGTTATTTCTTCTTCCACTTGAAATAATTGTAATCCTACTAGCTTGTTCATCCAAAGCAAGACAAATTATAATAAATTCACCGAAAACTTTCTGATTCATTTAAACTATATTGTTATTATTATTTTGTGACTCATGGACAGTGACAAATAAAAGAAAAAAGAAATACAAGATTTATAAAAGTAACCAAGTCAAAATACCGTTCGTAACAAAGAAAAAAATATATATTGAGAAGAGGAATGAGGGCTCAGGGTCCATAGAATGTCTGTTCGTTTTTAGAGAAAAAAAAATAAATTAAAAAAAAAAAAGTAGTCTAGTGGGCGAACTAGACTTGAAAACCAATCGTCTATTGATTCCAAATTTCCAATGGAATGAAAAAAAAAATTTATCCTACGGAAATTATGTATGTATATTGAACCGATGCAATCGTTCAACGAAATTGAAAAAATAATATACTTATATATATAAAAAGTTTTATTATACTTTTTTGAACACAATTTTTTGATCAATAATATATTGAGACGTTCAAGTACACACAAAATAATTATAAATAATATTTATAATTTAATTGTATCGTTTTGCTGAAAATATATTGCCATAAAATAGGTCGTTCGGTTTTTCAACTGCACATTATAAATAACAACAGCATAGAATAATAATAAAATAAATAATGAACGCTAATAAAATTTAATTTTAAACTCTCAGTAATAATTTTAAAAAATGAAAGAATTATTAGAACGAATAAATGGTTAAATAATAAAACAGGTAAATTATATATTTGATAAAAAAAAAAAAAAAAATAACTTTCTATAAATGCCAATTTGAAAAAAAAATGATGACTTTTTTCTTATTTTACTGCTACACATTTGATAGGAGTATAAAATAAAAAAGTTCCCAGGTGTATAGTCTAGCTTGAGAAGAAAAATTTTATATGAAAAAAAAAAAAAAAAGGACGAACTTTAGTTCGTCGACCCTTTTACAAGTCCATGCAAAAGTCCATGAGTCATATAACCGATTGAGTATGCACGTGATGTAAACTATCTACTGCCCACCGGAAAGTGTCGTGATGCACGTTATTTAATGCCCCCTCGATGTGCGTTAGTTTTTCCCTTGCCCTCATCGTCTGATGCCTGCCAACAACTCACGGTTATATCTACTATATGGGTGTGAATCAGTGTTAACAAAAAATGTTCACATTTAAAATAAAAAAAGTTCAATTCATCCGGGATTTACCCAACGCATATCCTCCTACACGGAATTATATTTCCCTCCAAAACAATTTAATATATTTTGAGATTTATCATGAGTTTTACCATCATAATAATAAACATCATTACATTCGAAAATTCAACAAAATAAATTATATTGTTTTGAGATTGTTTGTTAACCTTTGAAAATGTTTGAGAAAAAAATATATTTAAAAGCAAATCAACTGCTGTACAGATACTCAAACTTGTCTAATTAGTAACTGCTGCTTTTGTAAAACCGCCAGTGGCTTTTACCTTTTGATACAAGGTAAGATCAGAAAAAAAAAAAATTCATGCACGAAACGGCCCTCAAGTGGTTTAGACAGAAAGTCAAGTTTCGACATCATTTTAATTTTTTTTCGTTCTTTCTATTGTTACATAAATTATTTCTCCCAAAATTTTTTTATCTTCAACGGACATTTGTTTCAAAAATTACAGTCCATTGTGTTGATTATTCATTTGAATAAAATTATAACATTAACTTTACCTGAGTTGGAGTTTATTTCGAAATTAAATAATGATTTTATTTTAAGATATATGTTTGGACTTTTGTGTCGAAAACAAATCGGACAATCGTGATTTTTTTATCCTGAAAATATACGTGTATTCTTCATCTTGATACTTTGTTGTCTCCGGGGAGCACAATGGCTCGTCTGCAAAATTGCTATTCTTTATCATGGTCCTCGTTCACTCTCAACATTACTCTTCATCTTCTTAAAATGTCCACTAAGAGTTTCGAGATATAACTCGTTGCTGTATTTATCACAGCACTGTAAATATATCTGCAATTTATTTATCAAGCTTTTTGATTGATAAATAAATTTACAAATAAAAGTTGAAAAATTTACTTTTAATAAATTAGATGTTGTTCCATAAATTGTGTAACGATTTTCATCTCTAGAAATTTTTTTGATTTGCCCTTGCTTTTCCACAAAATTCGGTATTTTCAACATAAGCCTATTTAAAATAAAAATATATATTTCCAAGTACCAACTCGTTGACCCTGATTCAAATGCCAGATTAGACACTGGTCACTTTATTATCATCGTTAAATACATACTCAAGGCAATCAAGTTAATGAATCAAAAATTATTAAACTTCCTGGAGTCTTGGCCTTCAAGTATATACTTGGGTCAAGTTTCCTCCTTAGGAGATAATATGCTGGACCACAAACAGTATTGTCGTTTCTTTGATGACATGGCTCGACTTGTGTGCCAAGACATCAAAACTTTTAAAATATAATACAAAGAAAAATATGAAAAGAATTTTTTTTTTTATATATTGAATTTTCGAATTTTTTTATATTTATAGAAAAAAATTCAATCTTTGAACCTGCCCACTCTGTCTTTCAAGAAATATTGGGGAAAATCAACCTGAAAAAAAATATATTTACGTGTTTGTAAAATTTATTTGAAAAAGCATTTTTTTTTATCTTCAAAGCCAAAGGTAATCGTCAACTTTCATTTGTTTTTTGCCCTTTTTTTTTATTGGCATTCTTTTCATCTTTTACAGGTTGTATGAATTTTTTTCCTCACATTTTCTTCAAAGAAAAACAATAGCAATAAGATTTAGCTTTTTTTTTTTATTTTCTTTTATTAAAGTGTTTATATTTTATTTTTATGGATGAAATAAGAATAATTATTTTATATTCCTAATTTATTTGTCGAGTTTTAAAGATATATATGAGTTGAAAAAATATATCTTTGAATTTATCTTGCACAAGCCGCTACTACGCAAACTAAACGATGCGATCAATAAAAGGTTGGGGATTCTCTTTCCCTTAACCCAAATGCGTTCAAGCATTACAAAAATGATATTCATTCTGACTATAGTACGCAAGTACAAGCATTGTGAACATATACATTTTATTTCTATTTTTTTATCTATTTTTAAGACACAAAGAAACTACTGAGTGTAAAAAAATCATCATAATCTACAACATAAAAAAAGTAAAAAATTCTGAAAAAATTGAATAACATAGTAGATATTTGAATAACTTCTGTTTGATTTTTTATTCAAAAAAACATTATAATAATAGTTCAAGTATTAAACCGTCAAAAATCCAAATGAAAATCAAACAATTGATTTACAAAATTTCAGTATTTGAGAAATACTTTTCTGTTATTTTCCACAATTTAATTTACTTTTTTTATAATTTATTTTATTTCTTTTTAATACTCAAAATGAATTATTATTTTCTGCTTTAATTATTCATGTTATAGTTCAGACTGTATCCCAGACTTCAATGCTCGACATTTGTCATAATTGAATTGCAACTGAAATTCTAAATGTGCACAACATAAAGATAATAATAAAATAAAAAATATACTTAATAATAACAATTCTCGTAATTAATTTTTTAATTTGTTTTTTAGTCATTTTAAAAATAAAATATCAAATTGTTATTTTCTGGCTCTATTTTTATCATTTATTTGAATATATAATTACAAATAATATGCACGTTTTGAATATCAAATAGTCTGACTGACAATTATTTGAAATAGTTGGCTATATATAAATATCTGTTCTACATATCTATCCAGATGCATTTGTATGATATCTAGCTGTTGAAGGGCGTCAAGCATAACGCCAACAATTATGTTTTGTATATTTATATACATGCATTATTCAGTTTTGGCTTTCAACTCACCAACGAGGTTAAAAAACAGCTCTTTTGTTAGGGAAAAAATATCTATGTAACTAAAATAAAATAAATCTATATATGTAGCTATGTAGGCTACGAGAACATTGACATTTTTTTATTTTTTGGTCATGCCGTCTAGCTAACAATATAAAAGTAGAAATACTGAAATTCTAGGTCCAACATTCATCGTCAAATAAAAATAAAACTTTCAATTCATGAATAAACCGGATACTTTTCTCCAAATAATTTGTTACGTAGCTTTTTTTTTATTATTTTTAATTTCTTTTTGTTTTTTTATTTTATTTCGACATTTCACTAGTTCATTCGTTATGTCAAAGTCGACATTTTCATCCACTTTATTCTGAAACAGTATTTTTTTATTTCACTCGTGGTTACTGCAATTAATTTTTTTTTTTTTTTTTTCAAATTGTACAAATTTATTTTTCTATTTAATCGATAATATTGATTGTTCAATTCAACCTGAATAATTTAAATAAATTTTTGAATATTATTATATTTTAAATATAAAAATAATATTTGTCGAGATGATGTCAGATTAAAAAAAAAAAATTATTGATACGGCGATGTTTGCGTGTCGCGTCACGCTATGCAGGATGTTGAAGTAAAAAGGCCTTGACAGGAGACACTGACCCATGGCTTCGTAATGCAGCATGTTGTGGTTGCAGAGAATTACATGAATTTACTTTCTTGCTTGCGCTCATATTCATCCTGTTTCACTTTGTGCAGTGTACTTGATGGGAATTGACTGTACAAAAGAACAGAAACATTCATGATAAACCCAAAATTAATTACTCTAACATCAAAACTATTCAACTTCAAAGTAATTAGATAATTACTATTAATATTGCGCAAATATTATTTTTAATAACCAGCAATATACATGAGCCAATAACTTTTAATAATCACAATAAAGTTTACATAATATAAGCATCAAAATTGAAACGTATAGATAAATTTTTTTACACCATAAATCTATTCAGTAAATAATATTTATAGATAGAAATTTTACTTGGAAAATGCATAAAGTCATATGACTCTGTGTAACTGTATCAGCATTAAAATCAGTAAGAAAGTAACTCTTACTTTCAATTTATAAGTGAATTTACAAGTTTTATATTCACTCTATTTATTTTGAATCCTGTTTATATATATATTTTGAAGCGACCTCGTAACTATTTGTTTTTAACACGATATAAAATCACCTTTCAACCGCATGTTAGCTAATACCTTATACTAATATATTTTTATTTTTTTGTTCTTTTCCAGGTGAGTGATCAAATTCTATTTTTCAGTCAAGTATCTTATTACAATTCGCAGATTTCATTACACACAAGAAAGTGAGTTTATCTGTATTTTTCTTTATTCATTTTATTTGTTTTTTTTTCATTGATCAGTCAGGTGTGCACCTGTATACAAAAAAATAAATTTAATTTAATATCTATGTCTAAATTAGTGCTCGAAGAAAAAAATCCATAAAATTTCATTTTTGTTGAATTAATTAGTTTAAAGATGAAAATAGTCTGATTGACACTCGGCGGTATATATTAATTTTTCAACAAACTGTTACAATACGATTGAATCTATTTTTATTTTTACCCACCAACTTGACAGCTGGTAAATGACACATTGAAACGATTAAATTATTGACAAATTTAATGGCTATGAATTTTTATAAATAACTTACCTGCTAATAAATTTATAACATCATTCAGTAACGAGACATTTTCATAAAATAATCAAACGACAATTCGAGCTTAATCTTTATCACTTGGGATATTATTTTGTCATATTGAAAGACTTACTTCGTTCCTTTGTTCCATTGTCTCTTTGTTCGTTAATTTAATTATTTAATAATGAAGAATTAATTCAGTTAGACACACTTTAGTATATACAACTTTGAATAAATTAATAAAAAAAATTTCCATTCAAATAAATCGTTACAAGTTTGATTTTTGAAAGCACTATATTACTAAAAAACTTTAAAACAATTTGTCTTCATGTTAGGACTTTTTCAAACATTAGAAGTTTAAAAATGACACTTGCAGCTGTAAAAACTTGATTCAACTCATATTTTACTAATTTAACGGCTATAGATTAATTGAATCTTTTGATAATACATATAAAGTTAGAGCGTTAAAAATATATTATATAGAGCATTTTATGTTTTAAAATGTGATATAATATTTTTGTGACTTTAAATTTTTAATAGGTGAAGCATATTTGAATATTCTTCATAAATAATTTTAAAAGCTTCATGAGAAATCGTTTCGGGTTTACCACAGTCTTATGTAGTTATGATAGTGGGTGATATATATTCTGAATAATATTACAAAAGGTAATGTCATACTTTGAGTAACTCAATGTGACATAATTGTCCGTAAAATTTATTTTTTAAATTTAAACAAAAGACGAAAATTTATACTGTCATATATTTGCAGATTTTTAACCATTTAATATTACATTTTTTTATAAATTTAAATTTATATTATTATAATTATTTTATGGAATTATTTTGGTATTCATAGAACAGTGCTTAGTTGTTGTGGTACCTATGGAACTGAGAAGTGAAGCCCTCAGGGTGTAAACCTCGAAGGATTCTATACTCCCAAGATTTCTTAAACTTATATACCTGAAAAACGATAAAAATCAATTCACGTAGAACGTTTGAAAAAAAAAAATCTTAAAAATCAGTTTTATTTATTTGATTGCTGCAGGCAATTACTTTTTTTTTTTTTATGCAAAATACAATAGAAGCTTTAAGTTTTAAGTTTTAAGTTTTTTTTTTTTTTTTTTTCGTTTTAATTAAATTCAGTAATAACGGTTTGCACTCGTCTAAGCAGTTTCCAACGCGTTATGTTTTGTTCTTGATATATATGACAAGTGCAAAATGAATATTCAACTGTAACTTTCTACTTGTGGCCCAGACATGCTGTGTCAGTTTATCAGTCTCCCAATGGACTCATTTTAGTCCATGTCATGTTGCTAAGAAGTAGGTGTTTATAGCTGAAAGATATACATATATAAATGTATCATTGAGTTACGGTAAAAAATATAATGTCGTAAGTTTATGAGATATTGTCTTGAATAAACTTTCTCTAAATATAATTATGATGACGCAGCATGATGATGGTCCATTTCCCAAGAAAATCTGCAAGAGCTTAATAGTATATATTTCTATTTTTGAGTAATTAATTTAATAACCTTGTGGTTTAAAATAAAAACTTAAAAATTCCTATACCACATTTCAAAACATGCATATATACATTTAATGATTTAAAATGAAATAGAAGAAATAAATATTATTCCCTCGGGGCTTTGGATAGGCGTGGGAAAGTTTAGTCTGTTTCTCGCATTTTGCAGAGGTTTCTCCGTGGGCTCATTGACCACGCAGAACAATAACCTTCATCGATCAATTTTGCTAATTTCCCAGAGGTATTAAGCTCTGACTTACTGTCTTAAACTTGACCCTTCATATCGATTTAAAAAATTTATTATCTATTGTTATTAAAATATAAAAATAGTTTGCTTCAATCAGTCAATTTATCTTGCCCATTTTTTTTCACGAACCTAGTTTAGAGGTCAAACTTTTAACTGTTCTATTGATGGTGATTCTAAAGAGGCCATTTCAAGTGAGATATATATATAATGGTACATAGAAAACTTTAAAGTAGTGTCGTAACCCAGAAAAAAGAGTAAACGAAAGAATAAATACATATGTCTATACATCTTCAATAAAACACCCTACAAAATTCTTTCAGGAAATGAAAAAGGCTATCTTTTGAGAGTAGATTTATATATTCTTTCATGTAGACATATATATTTGTGCTATGCAGCAGTGCATGATTGTCTGCGTGTGTGTACATACCGAAAACAGATAACGGTCGAGTAAATCTTGTGTGCAGGATATATGTGGTCCCAAGTATCTATATATACATAATATACACTGTTACCAATTGTTTGTACCAGTTGTCGTGAACATCCTCTTTATGATGTTTCACATATGCTGCTGTTGTTGATAACCCAACTGTCATATTACTCATATTGAGAAAGAGATAATTTAACTTGATGTCCTCACTTTACTTGTTGTCATTTTAATCATCAACTTGGGCTTGATATATTTAATAATCATTAAAAACTATAGTTCAATTGGATGAGATGAAATAATATTGCATTATATTTTTCGGTGAATAAACTACAAATGTAACACCAAGCAATAACTTACTTTTCATTTGTGCGAGTTTAATACACGTGCTCATATTACGTGACATGGTTTTAATGCTTGTAGTCGATTTACATCATTGCATTTTCAATGTGACGCCTTGACTTACACATTTTGCTATATAAATGCAAATTATTTTGGCCCTTGGCTGAGTTCGACCTATTTTCATGTTATTATCGTGATGATATTTTGTATCATAATTTTATATGATATATTGAGCAATTATTTGGAGCATGATATTTGCGAGTACATTTATATTAATATTTATATTAACAGTTTGTTAGTCAAAGGTCAGCTTTGTGAGATAGCATAAATATATGACTCAGTAGCTTTATTTTCAACTCATTTTTTATCAAGTAAAATTAAAAAATATATTCGAGCTACTTCAATGTGAATTCAAGATATTTTTATGAAACTAAAAAAAGATTACATCTTCAGAGAGTAATATTATATGGCAATAAAAAGTTCTGCTTGGATTATTTTATCAAGGCTTCCGACAAAATTGCATCTGCAAAACAAAATGTTAAATTCAACAAAATTCCTATGATGCAAAAGACAAAAAGACAAAAAACAATTCAGCATGTATGTCAACTTATTGTATATACAAGTTGCTTATCATTTATATAACAGGGAAAAACTTTTGCTACAAAGCACATTGTACCATATGATTTATGATGCATTCTCTGTGCTGATATCTAAAACATTACGATATTATTTTCTCCAATGGTATAATAAATTCAGTTTTATTAAAAACAGAAAATTTTAAAAAATCATTTTTGATATTTAGTCTAGTATAATGAATAATTATTTATAAAAATTATTAATAATTTATTCATGAAAATATTTTATTATTATCAATGCATAAATTCTAATATTTATATAAATATTTTTATTTTTATTTTTTTTTAACATAAAATTTTCGTTTAAAAATATAAAGAAAATTCATTGAAATTCTAGAATTGCTTATGTGATTGTCAGTTGTATTTTAGAATTTTACTAAAGCCAATATTCTGTATGAGATGTAACTTGAAAAAAATCATTGAGTGTTCACATCACGTTCGACATTTTCCAGTAACATTACGAACTGTCTGCAACTACCATGAAATCGTGTTCATGATCATTGCTACTTTCAAACTATACATAGACATTGTGAATAATCATGATTCCATATAGATTCTTGATGTTGATTTTACATATGCTGATTCAACATTGTAAATAGTTCATTGAAAATTCTTCAATTGAACTTTGATATTCAAAATAACATACCGATAGTTTATAAACCGCTTGATTCTGACAGCTATAATTGAATTTCTAATATTCAATTAATCATTTAGTTACTGACCCAAAATCAAATAAATATATACAGAATAATCTCAATATTTGTGCTATAAATTATTTTGTTAAAAGTTTATTATTAATTACAAATTATATATCAAGTCAAGTTTTACTTTACCTTAAAAATTCATCTACTATTCGCGATAAGTAATCGATTTGAAGTCTCGACGATAACTGCGCACCAAGTTCTAATTCGACTAAGAAATATAATTCATAAATAAAACATTTCCGCAATTATTTATCTCACTGCTAATTACACAACTTCTTAGATAACACTTAATTAAAAAAAACTAATTATACAATAAATTCCATCTTCTTGTGTTTATGTTTATGATAGTAAAAATAATTTTAAATTAACGTCAAATTAACAAAAACAATAATTCACTTTGTTTCCCAACTTTTTTAGCTGTACTTTTAATAAAAAAACATTTGTCCAGTGCATAAGCATGTAAAATTAAAAGATAAAATGAAGAAAAGTATTTACAAACAAAACAAAAAGAAGTTAAAATAAAAGAAAAAAAATATTTTGTCGGATTTAGATTCTTTTTTTTTTTTTTTTAAATTTTTAAACACAGCCAGTAGCAACAATGCAGATGTATTGTCTGATTAATTTCACAAGGCCAGAAGAAAACAATGTCCCATGATACATAAAAGTTCTTTTTTTTTTTTCTATTTTTCAAGCTCAGTTTGTCTCCAGAGAATCATAGTTGAACTTTACTTAAACCACGTAGAGAAAAAATAATTTTTTTTTTCCTTCAAACTTTTTTTACTTGAATAAAAGTTTGTTGTCGCCGAGGAAATACTTTGATGAATTATTATTTATATTTCCTCATCTTTAAAACATACAGAATTTATCAAACGGCTAATAATTATTTTTTTCCATTTATAAATATTTTCCTGTTACTTAAAAGCAAAAAAAAAAGATCATTTTATTTTTACAATCATTATCGTTCACCCTCGATCAACGACCAATCTTTGAAGAAATTTCCAGTATGAAATTGGAACTTGTGCCTGTGAAGGAATCGACGTACCGGAAATTATTTCATGCTACCCAATTTTACCATCTTCTTGATGCAATGTCTCTCCACCCTTTGAATCCCTACAAACTTGGTTGACATGTCATCTATTTCTCTGTGCATATGCATGTTGATCAACTCCAATTTTAGTGAACAATATATTTCTTTTGAAGCTTTTTATTTGCACTATTGTTGTCACCACCTTGACATGACTATTCAATACACCTTAATTTTTATAATCAGCCGTCATTATTTTTAAACCAATTTTATTTTGACCTGCTTTAGTTTTTATAAATTGAGTTTACTTATCCTATCTTAACCGATAAATTAGTGACAATTTTTGTAAAATTTTTGTTGAAACAAAAAAACAAAATAAAGAGTTGGAAGCTTTGTATATATACAGTAAATCCAGGACATTGAACAATAGATAAAGAGAAAAAGTCATTTTTTTTTTCATTATTTTATTTTTATGTCGCTTCAGTTGTACGGAAAAGTTTCATTTCTTTATCCCCATGACCAGTTACTACACTTATTGCGGCTAAAGCTTTAGCGTGCTTTGTGCTTCAGAAAACTGTCTGTGAACTCTTTGTTCAACCAGCTACATCACAAAACGTCCAAGCGTTGTATATACATTTTGTTTTTTTTTTTTCTCTAATTATTGTGGCTCTTTTGCTTTGAGATTTTAGTTTCCAACAGAATCGGATCTTTAAAGTATTTTATCACTAAAAAATAATATAAAATATTTCTTAGCTTGTTGAATTTTAAATTACATAATTATGTTACAATAAATTTAAAAAATATGTTTGCAATATAATATTCTGTAACTTGATATATTAATTCGGAAAAACCAATAAATATAAAAACAGGAAATAAATCTCAGTTCCCAACGATGAGGAAAGATTTTTTAGCTGGTTTTTATAAATATTAATATCAGTTTATTTTGATTAAACATGTTTATCGATTATCATTTTCCTTATTATATGAAAATAGTCATCACGTTATTTTCAACGTGATTTAATGTTTGATGATCGTATAAATACCGGGTCTCATTGAAAATCAAATCATTCAAACAACACACCACAGTCTAATCAGCTGCCTTTGAGTAAGTCGTTTTATTGCTATATAGTCTTCTTCAGGAATATATAATTAATATTTAAAAAATTTATTTTAGTCTACATCAAAACAAAAAAAAAAAAATCAAAATGAAATTCAATTTATTATTCTTGGCTGTACTTGCCGTTTTCGGAGTTTTGTTTTCCGGTTCTGCTGAAGCTCATCCAGAACCTCAAGGAGGTGGTAGCTGCTTACCAACATGGACAAATACTTGTACAGATAATAGCCAATGTTGCACAGGTTTTTGTGATACAATGAATGGTGCATGGGCACAAGGAGTTTGCAAACCTCAATAATTATCTTTCTACAAATCGTGTTAATTTACTTATCGACGAAAGTTGCAACTCCAAAAATAATAATGTTTTGATCCTTTAATAATAATTCTTCAATGCTATGATAATTGTGCTATTGTCATTTTTTTTTTCAATAAATCAAATCAAATAATTATATAAATTTTGATAAATTGTTATTGATTGGTTTACCAATTTAAAAATTGATATTTATAGGAAAAGTTGAATAAAAAAAAAATATTTAAAAACTACAAAATACTTGCTAGTCGATATAACTAGTTTATAAATATATTTATCTTTTAAAATTCTTTGATCTCATCGAGTTCAACTATGTGATAAAATGATGAAACAATAGAGAACGGAATTTCATATTCATAAACATTGTTTGAATAGCTTTACTTTGAGTATAACAATATCGTGCGTTTTTATATTTTGGTACATGTTAAACTGATGCTGGTAATGGATGAAAATAACATTTTATATTTTTAATGTCAAAACTTTTATGACTCTATTTACAAAACATAACCGACATAAAAGTTTTTACATTTAAAATATGTTCAAAGTTATATTCATTTGTTAAATCGGCTTTGACATTGTGTATACAAAATGTTGAATATAATTTCGTTTTGTATTGATAAAAAAACAGAAACAGAAATTAAATAAATTTGTACATCACACTGTCAGGTATACCAATTAATAACAATTTAAAAAAATTTAATTTAAATTGACAAAATATTAATGAGAATTTATTATTAAAATTAATGAGTATTCGGTGAATTAGGAGAAAAAAATAATTAGTACGTACTAAATTTCAATTTGTATGATATAAAACTAATATGTAATATTATCTAATATCTTTTGCTCGATATAGGTTGGTTATCTAGACAAATGGTTTGGCTATTTCAGATAATAAACCTAATTCCTGTACGAATAAGAGACTGAACATAATCTTCTCTGAACCTGATCGGCTTAGCCTACATATATTGTATGTATACCAATCATCTCAGTGCATTGGATTTTCTCCTTCTATAATTTCAAATATATATATATTTAGTTTCATATGTGTATATACATTGCATAAATCAATACGGATAGTTGATCAAAAAACTGGACAAAGTATTCCATCATTATTTTCGATACAATCTTTTCATAAAAAAAATACTATTACCATCATAAATTGCAAACGAAAAAAAAGCTCTCAATAGTATTTTTTTAATAATAATTAAATTACTATTTTCAAATTGAGTAGAGTTTAATAGTGATTGAATAAATCGTCATACTAAAGTTTGAGATAGTTAAGCTGTAATTTACTTAATACTCAATAACAATAGATTCGGTTTAAATATGTACATTTAAATACGTATGTTATTTTCGTATTAAATTTTAAGATAAAAGCACTTTAATGCATACAAAACGATACAACGTTAATTACCAATGTTGAGAGATTCGAGTAGAAACGTGACTGAAGTAGACTTGCCATTAAAAAGCTAAATTACCACAATTTTATTTTAGTCAAAAGAATTTGTTAAGTACATTATGTGTTAAGATTTAATTTTGGTTGAATTATTTTTTTTTTTTTGACGTAGATAAATTTACAAAAAGCCAAGCTCAATATATTTTTCACTTTAAACAATTTATTTAGAATTAACGCCTTGGGCAAGTACCATATTTAAAAGGTCGCAATAATTGTTGCAATAATTTAACGAATATATCAGTTGGCCGTTGTTTCATAGATAGCGATTTATCATTTCCAATTTCCAAATGTGTTCCTTTATTGTTTGATGGGTTCCATGTCATATTTAACAAGGCATCATCTGTGCCATTCGGTGTAGGATCTCTAGATAATTATAATTTAAAAAATTATTTTCATTATTTTATCGGATAAACTGTACTCACAGATATTTTGCAAAGTTTGTCCATAATCTAGTCATTCTCGTACGATGAATTCCAATACGACTCTTTGGATCTAATGATTGACTTCTATTTGCAAAATAAAAAATATGTGGAAGGTCATCTGCATGGGCACAGCCTAATAAATTTTTAAAAAGTTTATAAAATCATTTTGCCATTTTATTGAATTAAAAATTCGTTTTCTTTTTTCTCTTATTATTAATTTGAACTGTTCTAACCATTGAGATTGAGACCATCAAGTCGATGAAGTGATTCATCATAATCAAAAGAATTTCTATAATAATATATCGGAGTTGAACTTTTAGCAAGATATTTTTGTGTTGAGTCAATTCCAGTGACGAAAAATAAATCAGTGGTTTCCTTTGGTGACGAAATTTTTTTATCAATATTAATATTATTTTCCCATAAAATCATTGTATTTAAAAATAAAAGAAACTTACATTTATAGCTCTGTAAAGAAAATAGTTATCTTTAACTAGTTCAATATCCAAATGATTAAGAAATGAATAATCATTCAAGCCAATTGATTGAAGATGCATTTTGCTAGCTTCGAATGTATTCGCCATATTTTTAATACCTTTTAAATCGAATAAATAATTATTTAAAATTTAATCCTTTTATTTATTTAACTTTGATAAAAACTCACCGATAATAAATAAAAGTATCTCAGCATTTGTAAAACCAAGTATCATTGGTACATCTGAATAATTTTCTGATTCATAATGTCTGATTGGACATTCAGATAAAAAAATATCTTTGGCAATACTTGGATTTTCATAAGTTGGCTTGAATGTCGGCAACCCCAAATTCACCTGAAATATAAATTTAAAAAATTATTTATTTTTATCAGTCGCATAATTTATAAGTGTATACTCCGGTTACTTACTCCGGTTTTATTAAATGTAGCAAAAACAAGTTGCTCGGCTGTTGCATTTTGCAATGTTTTATAAAGTAATTTTTTTGTTGTTGTTGTAATTCCAAGTTCTTTGCCAACATCCAATGCTTGTGCAACTGCTGATGTGATTGAACTAAAACCCCATGGATTAAGTGGACTACCACTCATGCCTATGATAGCTCGAAATAGTCCTCTAGATGCTGGTGATAGTTGATGCAATAATGCTGAAACTGATCCAGCACTTTGTCCAAATATTGTCACTTTCTTTGGATCACCTCCGAATTTTTCAATATTTTTCTGTACCCATTTTAATGCGAGCACTTGATCCTTCAAACCCATATTTCCGGTAGCCTCAGGAATGTCCAACGATAAAAATCCTATTAATGAAATAAATTATTTAAAATTTATACATAATCGAATGTGATGAATAAAAATAATTACTAGAAATTTACCTAATGCTCCAAGTCGATAATTCATATCAACAAGCACAACATTATCAGCAACTAAAAAATCAGGTCCATAAAGTTTGCTATTAATTTCTCCAGCTATAAATTCGCCTCCATGAATCCATACCATCACAGCGAGTAGTTCATTTTTACTCTTGTTAAATGACGTCTTGAGTATTATTATTATAAGAAATCAAAAAAAGAAACAAATCAGTCATAAATATTAATTATAATTTAACAAAATTATTCATTGGCTTATTACCCATGGTGTATAAACATTTAGATAGAGACAGTCCTCGTTGCCAATATACTTGTTTTTAGTTACTTGAGGACATGCTGTAGCCTCTGATCTGGCAATGAGTGTTGAGGTCCATGCATCAGCATCCACTGGAGGCTATTAACAAATTTAAAATGCATCTAATTATCTGATCGATTATTGCAATCGATTATTTAATTTTACGTAGTAATTCAAATATTTATTTATGTATGTCTCACCTGAAATCTAAGTTGATCAAGAGGAGGCTTAGCATATGGTATGGCACGAAATGACGTATATTTAATTGATGTATCGTGAACTGTCGTTAGAATTTCACCTTGAACTGGTCCTTTGTCTGTCATAATAGACTCTGTTAATTCTCCTTGAACGTATTTGTAATATAAAAAAATTATAAATATATATTTAAACATTTTAATTTTATTTGATTGAGACTGTTCGAGTTTCATCCAGTGAATGACATTATTTTAGTAAGATTGTTGTCTATAAATATTCTGACTTTGCAGGAAAATAATTATATTTATTTAAAGATGACAACACTTTGTTTTCATAATGATTTCTGTATCATGAAATTTAATCTTCTGACAGGCTCACTAATACTTGGACAATTTGTAGATTAAATTTTTTTTTTTAATAGAATATACCTGTTTTTAAATGTTTTGATTTATTTTTATTGAAAAAATCTCGTTTTTCTGGTATAAGTATAGAAGTATATATTATAATATCTTTGCCTCCATTGACACAATAATATTTTTAAGTATGACCTTTTTTTCTACGATAAATAAAGTTTACATAAATTTTATTAATCACTTTACAAAGACACTGACGTGAATTTTATGTCGTTATGATTCTTATCATGTTTTCCTTGGTTTATTTTGTGTTTATTTATTTGGGAATTTAATCTTAAAAAGGATTATTTGATTGATCATTTTTTTTATTCTTAATTTTCATTATTTGTTAATAATGACTCATCATATTTAAATATATCTTGAGACTCATAGACACCTAAGCATTGATTGGTTCTTTAGTAAATTGTTTTTGTCTTTTGATAATTTATTTTTATACATTTGACGAACCACAATATGAAGTTTGAATTGAGCGTCTGTATAGTAATGGATTCCTTTCATTTTATTTTTTATTTTTATGTTCCAATGCACTTCCGTTGATGCCTTCGATGAATTTTTTAATGTTTCACTCAATGGATTATCTTTCGTACATGGAACTACACCCTTTCCTTTATCCCTTATATTGTGAAGTAAAAAAATGAATTTTTAAAAGCAATACGTATGCACTGCAAAAAGTTTTTTATATTTTTTTAAAATTCTTTTTACTGAAAAAATATAAAAAAATAATATTATAGAAAAAAAAAAGGAAATCAATAACTCTGATTTATTATCTGAATAATAAATATAATTTATTTTCTGTTAAATTATTTTATTTATTTATTTTTCTATTTTTAAATAACAAATTTATTAAGCTCATGCTTTATCAAAATTTGTGCCACAGCTTTATTCAAATAATATTTATCTCGTTGAAAATAAACTAAAAGAAGAAAAATAAATGACAAAATAATTTCGTTGTAAACAATGCCATCAAGTTAACCGAGTTGTTATTATACATAAATTATCACATTACACTATTTCAGTATATTACGACGGAAAAAAACGCGTTGAAAACACGTTGGCAATGAGCATAACTCTCAAAAAAAAAAAACAAATAGGGGTTGGAATTTTATTTGTGCATCCAGCGAGATTTTACAATACTATCTTCACTCTCATGAATTTTTTGTTCCACATTGTTCACACTAACTTTGATATATTTTTTTATTTCCATTAAAAAAAAATCCCAGTCAATTTAAATCATTCTGAGTTTATTGATTGATATAAATTTACTACATCTACTTACGTTGTTCAATTGAAAATGATTGAAAATAATATTGAAAATAATTTTAAATAACCACATTAATCAGGACTAAAAATTAATATTGAGCTTTTCTTTTTATATACAAATAAAAATTGAATCAGATGTTTTAAACTCTCAATCAAAAAACTTTGTTGGTGATTTTAAATATTTTTAAATATTGACTGACTATTTTCTTGATATTCCATGATAATAATAAAATATATTTGCAACATGTGTTGACAAAAGTCATATACTTTTTCAATATAAATGCCACTCAGTAAAATTCAAGCTTTTCTGTCAACATCAGCAATTGAATCAAGAAAAGTTTTTTTTCCCTCTTTTGTAACGAATGTTTTATTGGCAAAATTCAATTTAACTTTCAAAATTTTTTTTGTTAAATCGACAACAATGGATTTAATTATATTATGTCAACAATGTTCGTCCATTTATTGTTAAAAATGACATTGTGAGTCCGAAAAGCTGATTGAGTATTTTCGTTTGAGAATATTTCTACAAAGTCATTTGAGTTTTATTTGATAAACTCTATTCAAAATTATTTATTTAATCTTTTAATGTCAATTTTAATTTTCTTATATCTAAGCTGCAATTAATATCTGAAAAATCTTCACGAAAAAACTGTTTTATTCTTAAAAATAAAAATGTCCTGAGTGTTTGAATGACTAATGAAATTTTTTTAAATAATCTACATCAAAATATTCACCACAAGTTGAATACATTTTTTTTTCATTTCATTCTTACTATTGTGCCAGGCATTAAGACAAAGTAGCTATATCCAATCTTAAAAATTGCTATTAACACTCTGTTTTTTTTTTTGCTTTTAAATTTTAAGACTACAACTGAAACAGCACTTTTAGCTTACCAATTTGATCATTTCTATTTCACTTTTATTTCTACTTATTTTTTATTACGTCGATATACAAAATTAAAATAATGAAAAACACCAAAAAATTGCATTTACAATACTATTGTTGATATAATAAAATAAACAGATAGATATTAATTTAAAATTCAGCAAGTTAATTGAAAATTTGTGTCATTATTAATTCTTGTTTTAAACTAGCATTTATCATTCAAGTTTATCAGTTTCAAAACCCATTTGATATATCAATTTGATCAACCAATGATAAAATTTTATTTATGATCTTAATTAACAATCAATTGTTGGTTATCACAATTCAAATTTAAATATATTAGTTACAGCCAATTGAAAAAATTGAATAATCATTAAATTCAATATGAACTTAATGAACATGATTCATATGCCAAAATTGACTATATTTACAGGCTTTTTTTTTGTTCTTTTCTAAACTTCCTTTCCTATAATATTTCTGTCTACTCACAAAATAACAAAAAAGTACTGTGGGAAGTCTTGATGACTATTTCAATCACCGGATGTGTGCGTGTATATACAATTGCGAATAATAAAAACACGCAAACAAGTTGAACACGTACAACTTGCAGTAAAAAAATAAAAACCACATATAAACAACTCTCTTTTTCCCTTTTCTCTCGAACTTAGGGAAGTGAATTAACCTGTCAAAATAGGGGAGCTTAATGAAAAAAAAAAAAAATGATTTAATGGATATAAATTTTCCTCCTTTTTTTTTCGTATTTTTTTTTATTTTTAAATTATCAACACTCTTTGCAAGGTTGCTGTATTGTATAAGGTACATTACTCACATGTACTTCAAGTTAATTATCGATTTGGCCTCAGGGACAATATATTGTATGTATTGTATAATAGAATACATTACAGTCGAAATGCTTGCTTATTAAAATTGACCAATTTTCCAATATAATAACTAGTGACAATCTAGCCATGCATGAAGAAAATAAATCTGGGTCGGTGAATTTGTTAGTACACAGTTAATTTATCTAGACAAAATTTATCACTACATTAAACGTGCTAACAAATTAATATAAATTATAAAATATTTGTGCCAAATTTATTCATTTTGATTGCTCAAAAAATTTATAATTATTCCAATGGCTTATCAATTTTTTTGTTGAGTTGAAAATTCACACGAATGAAATTATAAAACATTACAACAATAATGTTAATTATGATTTTTTTATATTTTTTTTTTTTTTTCCATACAAAAGAGATTTGTAATTTTGATGATGTGGCATTTATTTTAATTACGCACACTATTTTCAGTTAACTGGTATCTATTAAAAAACCTTTGTAAACTTTTACATAATGAATGAATTTTTAATTTATTTTTTCCAAGTCTTTCACATCATAATTACTCTTAACAAGAATAAAATGAATGTACATAATAAATAAAATTTATATTGCAATGTTGTATGATAAATTCAAATTAATCATTAACCCTTACGAATAAAATTAATTAGTATTTATACTATTACAATGTAAAATATAAATAAATTTTGGGGATAAATATAGCACTTGATATTTCCATGTAAGCTCAATAATAAAAAATATAATTAAAACAATTGAAGAGCTAATCAGTCGTGGTAGAGTGCACTTGACTGTGATTAATATGTCACTGATCGATTTATACACATAAGAGATATACGGTTTAGTGCCAAGAGTAAAAAAAAGGACGGATTGAGAAAAGTGTAGGTTAAAATAGAGTATCGACCTTTTCCAATAATGAACACATACTAAACTTGTCGTATTTTCAAACTGAAGTTTCTAAAATAAATATGAGAACCAACTAATGACAAATTGCTTTCAACCAAAATACAAAACGTCACACGTTTTTATATATATTTTTAGAATTTTTATTAAAAAACATATATTTAGCCATTGGATTCATTCAAACTTATATATCCGATTGCAATCGCTCATGTATATGACAATGAAATAGAGGAAAAATGTAAATTGAGTTAGCAGCTGCAACATCACTTTTTCAACTCTAGATTTGGCTTTGTTGCCCTGGGGAAATTAACACTGCAGCGTCGAATGTGTCAATGCCAATTTGCACTTGATATGTATACACATTGATGATTAATCATTTCTACGGATTAAATATCACATTGAGTTATCTATTCAATCTCTTGCATGTACATCGACCTAATTTCAATTGACTAATTCAAAATATTTATTGTATAGATCATTTTAAAATACAGCATAGTAACTTTGGTTGATGAATTTTTTTCATTTTAAAAGTTTATACATATGTTTTGTTGATTTAATAACATACATATGTATAGAGATGAATATATAAACTTGATGTTTATACTTGTAGCTTGATGGAATAGAGAGCTTCTGTTAGACAAACATATTTTTTTCTTCACGTATTTTTTATTTATAAATAATGCACTGATGTGCATCGTATTGTAAATAAAATATTGAGTTTCGAGGGCGCTAAAGTTCTAACTTGGTGCATCATTTTCGCCCAAGAGACTGCGATAAAGCTACAGCACGTATAAGTGCCCATATATATATTATGAAATAGAGAATTTACCAAGTGTATTGAGTCTTGTCTGCTATATATGACCCTCGAACCATTTTTTTTTTTTTTTTTTTCATCTTTTTATATCCCTTCCACATCAACAACTTCTAGTCAGATAAATGCAACTTGCATTTTGTAGATATTTTTTTCCCAAACTAAACGTGCCTCAGCTAACCCACTTGAGAATAGAGCAGCTAAAATTTATTAGAACTTCAAGTATTGCCAAATTTTATAAATTCCAGTGGCAAAAGAGTTGTTGTTTTTTTTTATATTTTTTTTTTACTTTATCTTTTGTTGGATTTTATTTTTTTTTTTTTTATTCGCGTCTACTTGAGCTCAAACCTTTGTGTGTCGGAGGTGTGAATTGGTATAAAGCTTGGGTAACTGCAAGATCCGGACAATCGATTTCCCAAGAGAATTTTTTTTCACTTCTTGTTTTTTTCTTCTGAACACTATATATATTCCTATAGTTTATTTTATCTTTACCTTTGTGTCATGAAAAAGTGGCATGGCATTACGACTTATACGAATGTCGATATGTATCTGCATTTTGTCCCCTCGAGCTTTTATGTATACGCCCTTTCATTTGTCACTTTGAACCCTCCCCTCATTTTTCTTTTAGACAAAAACCACCAAATAAATAAATAAATATAAATAAAATAACGATTGGTATATTTTAGCAAGCCAAGTATATACAATGCATAAAATATTTTTTATTTGATATAAATTATTATCGTGGAAAATTTACAATTTCTGTCTATCACTTTCATCAACAATCACCAAGACAGTTATTTAATATATTTAAAAAAAATTCTCATATGTCGTTATGAATAAAGAGAGAAGATTATTCCCGTAATAATCACATAATCCGTTAGGCAGAGAATTTTTATGATAAGCATTAAAGTGAATATTTATACTGACAATGCTTTTTGCTAAAGCTTTTTTTTGTTTGCTCTTGTTAGATGTTGTTGCGATTAATTTATTTAGTTGTGATTTATAAGATTAATATTTTATCTATATAACATTTTATCTACACGGATTAATGTAAATATATAATGCTTGTTCTACATAATTTTTTGAATTTTAAATATAATTTTGTAGAATATTTATGAGCTGGGACGACCATGTCTAGCGTAGTATCTGGTCATCAATAATGCAGTTTTGTTAAATTGAAATTATTCTTCCGGCTTCATGTGGTTATATCAGAAATTGTTTATCGAACCTAAATAATACATGATAATACTAATGCATATACTGAAAATTGGAATTAATTGAAACAATAAAAATATAAAATCATTTATTCAAAATAATAATATTCAAATAATGTCCAATCAAAAATATGTATAATGTTTTCGTATAATTAATTAAATTTTTATTAATATAAAAATTTAATTAATTACACAAAATAAAACTAAAATAATTTATCAATTTACTGAAATTCTATTGTATCAATAAAAAAATTCATTTTTAATTGATATTTACATTTTTCTTTTGACACAATAAGCAAATTGAAAAAAAATAATAATTGACGTTCATTCAATCCAGATTTTAATATACATAAATATGAAAAACTCTATTAAATTGCAAATTTAAGTTAACGAAAAAAGTATAAATATTTTCATTTTTTTACAGTTAAAATTAGCATATAACAGCCTAAATATTATATCGATAAAAGTTTAAAATTTGAGTTGGTGTAAATTTTGATATTCACCAACGAAACACATGAATTTATTATTAACTGTTGAAGCAATACCAACAAAAAACTTATCGTTTATATATTGTAATTATTTTCATGAATATCCATTGGTTATTTTTGTTCATAAAATTTTATATTTTTATTCGTTTCCAACGTGCAAATAAAAACACAAAAATAATAATCAATTTATTTAATCATTTTCAAAGTACAAAAAATACTCAATGATATTTTTTTCACATAATTTTTTCAATGCATTACATGTCGATGAACAGCAATCCGATACTATATAATAATAGCTTCTAAAAATGAACTTTGTATAAACTCATGCAAACAACAATGGTTTACAATTACAACATAAACGTGCGTTAGATAAATATAAATTCACGACATGTAATATATTTACACAGCAGTAAGAGAGTTGAATTAAAAATCGATTTTCATTTAATTTACAATCCATTAGAATAGTTTATAGTTGCTCATTCAATAAAGGTTGTTAAACTAATTGGATCATATAAATAACTTTCATTCAAGGTTAATATCAAAGATTAATTTAAGTATGTAATTTACCAAATTATTTCAAACCTCATGCATATAAAAATTCATTTGAAATTCACTGATCTATAATTTTCCATGTTAAATAATTTAAATGAAATAATAATTATTTTTCTATAATTATATTTATATTAAATGTTTTTTTCCTTTTTGTTCACAGTGGCTTGGACTTGGAGTAATGGCAGTTGGTGTTTGGGCATGGAAAGAAAAAGATACATTCACTAATTTTCCTCGTCTGTCAAATGTTGCATTAGATCCAGCATTTATTTTTATTTTAGTTGGTAAGTTTTGAATATACTGATGGTTTTGTCTTTTTCTTTCAACACACAATTAATTGAGTTGTTTATTTTGAACTTTACAAAAGTTTTTGTAGTGATGACAATAAGATTCATTCATAAATACAAACAAATATAACTCAGCTCAAAAACATAACAAAGCTCTTGTCAATATTACGAGTTGTTTATAAAAGTATCATGGTTTATGAACAACATGCAGTTGGTCCAGTTGTTTTGGCTGGAGATGAAATAAAACTTAAAAACTTTCAAGTACAAATTCTTGTTTGTATACATGAAATGTGGTTTTCTTTACAGAGTTCATTCTACTGTCTTTGTGGGAATCTTTTGGAAGATTAACAGTTGTTCAGTCTTGTTTTCTTCATTTTCTTGCATCTTGTATGAAAAAGTTTTTCACAGAAATCTTAAATTCTTGAAACCCTGGACAGGCACAAAATGAATTATTATTTTATCCTTTTCTTATAAAATTTACTTGATAAAATCATGATTATAATATTTATCATATTATAATCATTTTCTTAACTTATTTGAAGGAAAAAAAAACTATTCTAAAGTTAAATTAGATATAAAGCTTGAAAATTATAGCAGGAATAAAAATTGAAAAATTAATGTTTAAATGGAATAAAAATTAATGAAAAACTAATGCAAATATTACGTTGAAAATTAACTCAAGTTTAAGAGTAGCTTTTAGTTGATGAAAAGAATTATAGAATAAATTATGAGCTTTTTTATTTAGTAAAAAAAAAAGGAAATATTTTATATATACAGATTTTATTAGTTGAAGAATTGTTTGGTATTTGGATTGATCCAGAATTTCAAGTGTTTGAAATATTTTGAGTATCTTAAGCACTGAACTATCTGACATACTAATTTGATCATGCAAATTTTGAATTTGAGATATCTTGGCATCACTCTGCAGCTATTCAAAATATTATTTACAAATAAAATGTACAATTGCGTTGCTTTATAAACAAGTTGAAGACAATTAAATTATATTTTTTTCATAATCAATTTATTTTTTAAAGGTACGATTGCAACTGTCATTGGATTTACTGGATGTGTTGGTGCATTAAGAGAAAACACTTGTCTTCTGGCAACAGTAAGTTTGTTTATTTATTTAAGAATTCAAACGGAATTTATAAAAAATCATTTCTGCATATTATATTTTTTACTACATATTTTTCCATAAATTTAAATAAAAAACTAACTATTTTTCAATTTAATTTGTAATTAAATGTATTTATCATTTATTTATTTTATTATTTTGCAGTATTCATTTATTCTGACTTCATTGCTGTTGCTGGAAATGACTCTTGGTGTTTTGAGTTTTATTTTCAAGGATTGGGTAAATATTTTTTATATCTTTTTTAATAAAATAAAGACACTAATAGCGAGAATTTTTTTTCTACTTTCCTCTTTTAAAGTTAAATACACAAAAAAAAAATAAATAAATAAAACAATAATAAATAAAGAACTTGAAATGTGATTAAAAATGTTAAATAAAAATTTTAAAAGCAAGAATAAAATAATTTTAGTATTTTTAAATACAAAATAAATCAAAATTATTAATTAACATATTAGAATTGCAAATATAATTTATTTTTATTTTAAATTGAATCAATCGAATGACTAAAATTATTAAAATTTGTATAATTTATAAATGTGTTGATTAATTTATTTCGCAATTCAATTGATATTGATTTAACAGTCTATTGATTTTGTTTGATAATTATGAAAAAAAAGAATTAAAGTTTTATATTATTTTGTAGATAAAAGCTCAAGCAACGGGAGGTTTTCAAGCATTTATAATACACTACAGAGATGATCCGGATCAACAGAATCTCATCGATTGGATTCAAGAAGACTGGGTAAAAGTTTAATACAATTAAAATTTAATATAATTACAATCCTTTTTACTTTTATTATAATTGTTTTGTATTTTCATCTTAATAGCTACAATGCTGTGGAATTGAAGGACCAAAAGATTGGGATAGAAATAATTATTTCAACTGTTCATCAATCGAAATTGGCTCAAGTGAAGCTTGCGGTGTGCCATTCAGCTGCTGCAAACGTGAAACTAATACAATGAATGTAAATAAAAATTTAATTTTATATATATTCATTTGTTTATATCTTTTTTTAAATATTTATCATGTTTTTTATTTTTAGGGGATTACGAAAAATAAACAATGTGGATACAACGTCAGAAAACCAGGAAACGTAAGTTCAATCTTAAAAAAAAAAAAAATTAACACTAATACCACATAATTTATAAGCTTTTTTTTTTGGTGAACATGTTTTCCTCGTATAATTTTCAAGTAAATATTTTTTTTTCATCTGATCAATAACCACAATTTTTTTTTTTCATTTTAAACTTCTAGTCAAGTTTAATTAACACATATTTCGACAATAAAAAAAGGAAAAAAATTCCACTTCAATCCAAATATACATAAAAGAAAAAAAAAAAACCTTTTTCATTTTAAAATATTTTTCAACGTGATAATAATTAAAACTGTGATTGGTATACTCAGCATTTTAAATTAATTGATTTATTTTTAAATTGAAATTTTTTTATTTACTTTTTGTGTAATGGTTTTGTGAGAACATCGATAAGCAAGTCTAAGTGAAAAGCCTCGCGAAAAAATGATTACCATGTCAAAAAGTTACTGCTAAAAACGATCGAGGTCAAGATACCATAAAATATAATTAAACTTTTTCATATAAAATATGAAAAACAGACGGTAAAAATTCCAGTCTCTCCCTCATTCTCATAATATTTTAAATCCTACTGTTTTATTATTTTTTAAACAATTTTTTTTCAATTTAATAAATAATAACAGCTATTTATTTTTTCAGTTATTTATCTATTTTTTTTTTCAATTAATTATCATTACTAATTAGCCAAAAAAAAAAAAAAAAAAAGAATTATATTTATTAATTTTTAAACTTTTATAAATTGCTCATTATTGGACATGCAGCCTGGGGACAGACGTATATTTGAAAGGGGTTGCTTGAGGGCTGGTGAAGAATGGCTAGAATACAATTTAATCCCAGTTGCTGGTGCCATTGTCATCACAATGGTCATCCAGGTATATTAATAAAAAAAAAAAAAAAAAAAAAAACATTGTATATAAAAATGTTAGTTGTTGTCGTTTTCATTGCAAGCATGAAAATAATGTTATTTAATATTTTCTATTTCATTTTCATATGAACATTGTTTTATTTTCTTTTTCATTATTATTCATGCATTTATATTTCTGTCTGCACCAAAAATTAAATTATCGTGTTTAGAAACATTATTCGTGATTGTAAATTTTTTAAAATTATTTTGCCAAATAGTATTATAAAATTAACAAAAATTATAATGAGGTAAGTTTTTTGTAGTGTATGAATTTTAAAATTCGTTCACTATGAAAATAATTGAAAAAATATTTATTCTGTTATTATATAGATGCAAAAAACATTTTTATTTAATTATTATTTTTCCCTTAAAACTTTGAGTCATAGATTTTTTTTAGTTTATATTGACTCGTTATGTTTTATTAATTTTTATCAACTTCATAATTAATATACTGTTCCTCCAGACTGCACATTAAATTCTGAGTATTACCATCAACAATAGCAGTCATTTAATCTTCTCTGCACTAATGCAAACTTAACACGCAATATTGTAATATATATATATATTTTACACACAATACAGGATGCATTAATAAATTATCTCATATCCTTTTTTTTTCGTCAAAAGGTTTTTAAAGAAAAAAAAGCTTTTAAATTTTTTTTTAGATTAAATATCATATTGTTAATGTTGATTTTCCATAATTAAACAGCTTAAGACTAGAAGAATTAAAAAAAAATAATTTCCAACCCAATTATTATTATTTTTTCTTGGAAAATAATTCACAGCCAATACTAACAAAAAATCATAAAAGTTTCTGGATAACTTGAAAACATGTTCATCAAAAAAATCGGTAAGCAGTAGATATTTTTCTTGAATTAATTTATTTTTATAGAATCGAGAATTGGAAATACACGAAAGAGGATGTATTCAAGCTGCTGAGGATTGGATGGATAGAAATTTACTTCTTATTTCAACTAGCGCTGTCGCAACAGCTTTTACACAGGTATATTTTTAAAATAAAAAAAAAAAAAAGCTTCATGATTATAAAAAAGAATAAATTAAGTATTAATACTCTTTATTATAATTATAATAAAAATTTAATTGCAGTATAATTAATCAATGTTACACACTTAATTATTTTTTTATATATTGTAAAAATTAATTATTGCTTGTGCACGTTTGTGCATGTTTTAGTGTGTTAAATGTCGATAATATTAATTTTAAAAATTAAAAAATAATTACCCATATAAATGTATATTTCATTTGACTAATTGTTTTTTTTTTTTTTTTTACAGATACTTGGAATATGTTTTGCCCAAAATTTACGTGCCGATATATTTGCACAAAAGGCAAAGTGGCACTGACACATAAGAGCCCCTACGGCCGTTTAGCGTTTTATAATAATGGATGCTAATCGATGGCGTTGATCAAACACTCAGTATTGCTGATTTTCGTATATGCAAATATCCGTTAAATAATGAGCAAATATCCTCATTACCAAATTGTAATTAAAATTCATTCTATCAAATATTGAAATATCTGAAATTGCAAAATTTAGTTTATTATTTTATAATGACAATTTTTTTTTTTGCTCTTTTTTAATTGACAAACATGCTTATTGATAAATTTGGTAATTTAATCAGAGGTTTATCAAGTATAATTACATTTCATTTGATAAATAATAATGGCGTAAAAAAAAAGTAATTTAATCTATGATTTTATTATTGATTTTCTATTAACATAAATGACCTCTGATTAATTATTTAATTTATATTAAATTACACTCTGGGAATATTCGAGTACACAAATGCAGTTGTTATTAATTACTTTATAAACAATGGGGATACTATGACTAGTGTTGATCGATGTGATTTGTCGTAGGGGCGTAACAAGAATTTGCCAATCTTGTTACACTTGTAAAATCAGTTTTGCAAAACAATATTTTGCGATTCGAGGCTTTTTTTTTTCTCTGAAAATTGAGAGAAATAGTTTCTATTTTTTTTTTTCCTTTTCTTTTAGTCAAAGTAAGTAATTGATGAGATCTTTGAATAATTCTTCCTGACTGTTGAGATAAATATAAATTAAATTAAGTTTAAGAAAATTAATCAGTTCTTATTTATAATTATTCCATAAATAATTATAACTTTTTGTCTGAGTCATTATCATTTATTTTTTTCACCTTCCATCGGGTCATGGACAAATTAATTGCCAGAAATAAATTTATTTCATCAAAATGGTTTGTTTATTTATGAAATAAAATGAAAAAAAATGAATAATTCAAAGAAAGTATAAGAGAAGTAAAGTCATCATTCAATAATATTTCAAAACAAAAATCCAATCACTGGCAACAACATTAATAGGCAATTGGCTTGATTTAAAAATCACTTTAAATATGAAGTGTTTATATTCATAAAAAAAAAACTGCATTGTAATAATTATTGTAAAATATCAACGTGTTGAAGTAGTTGTATGATAGATTAACAATAATTTTCCTTTTTTGAGAAGAAAAAAATACAAATTATATCTAACTGACTGTATTTTTACACAAATTAAAACAAAAAAAAACTGTCATTATTTTAAACAACTACAAAAAACATATTAAAATTTCAAAAATAAAAAAAAAATTCACCTTCTTGCCTCACTGAATTAAATCAGCTTAATTTTGACGGTACATATTTTTATTTTTTTTTCTCTCTTTATATTTTAAACTGTCTACAGTGTCGATGCTTGCAATGATTTTATAAATATAAAATGCGATAAGTAACTGTGAATCTTATTCTATGTGATCTTATTTTATAATAATAAATAATAATAATAATAATAATAATAATATGTAACAATTAAAATTATAAATTATAAACTGTCGCCTTTATTTTTACAAATGAAATAATAATATTAATAATAACAATTGTTCAATGAAAAAATAATATTGTGTTGTTTAACATAAACATCAACAAATCATTCAGTTGGCTTTTTTTGTTTACTTTTATTAGTTGAATTTCATTGATTATTAACCTGATCCAATATTCTTTTATTTATTCAATGAATATATGGATCATGAATTAATAATTTAAAATAAATTTACTTTAATATTAGGGTAAATTTATTTTAAATAATAATGATACTGCTTATAAATTCAACAATGTAATTCACTGCCAGTTTAACATGTCGTTATTAAAATTATATTGTTACTTATGATAAGAACAATTCTAAATTTTTATCTTCATTGGCCAAATAAACAAAATCAAATTGTTTACAGTCATTTTGTTTTTGTCAATTTTAGTATCATTTTAAAATATGTGTATTGTGTTCTTGCAGCATATCAATTTTATTTCAAATGAATACGAAAATAAATTATTTAATCATTGTAAAAATAACAGCAGCAATTTTAGTGGTATTCAATTAATTTTTGAAAAAATAATTATCGATCACGACGATGTAAATACTGTACATCTTAGCTGTAAAAAAAATTATATTTATCAGTAATTATTGAGGAAAAATTCATCGATTCGACCAACTTAATATTGTTTATGGAAAAATGGTTGACAGTCATGCTAATTAAAATTAAACAATAAATACTATAAATTTTATTCAAAATAATTCTCATTTTATTTATTATTTTCACGATTGTAAAATAAACAAAAATCATGCCAAATTTTATTTTACAGTTAATTTACATATGAATATTTTTTTTTCTTTTTTGATACTCTAACATTGATAAAATATTGTTATTCAAACGTTAGCGATATAAATCAATGGAAAGGTGAATATAATTATGATGAAAAAAAAAAACTGTAAATTAATATTTACACTATCAATTATTGAATATTCAAAAAGTGTTATTTTACATAAAATTAACTAATTAATTAATCAATCAATTCACTATATAAAAGAATAACATCTTTGAATGAAAAACAAGAAAACATATTTAAAGATAATTTATTACAACTGAGTAATTGATGATGTAAAATTAATAATGCTTAAAAATATTAACAATGAATTAATCCAGCATATATTATCAACTGAAATAATCTAGGAAATCAATTCTATTAATTTTCTTTTTTTCTAATAACTAAGAAAATAATAACCTAAATAATAGAAATAGTCTTAATTATAATTTAAATTAATAACTAATTATAATATTTTTATAAATGATAAATTTTCAAAAATATTAACAAACATTTTTGCTTAAATATGTTGCAAACAAAAAATTAATAATATTAATACAAAATTATATAATATTTTCAACTGGCAGGAATGTTTGTTATCCCTTTGTGTAAATTTTAATGTTTGGACTTGATTTAATCATTATTAACTTCTGTTTTTTCAATTTTGATTAATTTATATGAAACAGATGTTCTCTGATTGTTATTGGATGAAGATGAAGTATTCTTACGATCTTCTGAGTCATCATAACGAATTGGAGAATATCGGCTGCTTTTTATAGGCAAATAATTATTCTTTTTAGTATGAAGTCTAATTGGCGAAAGAGCTTTGTCAACTGATTGAGTTCTAGTTGATAATACATCAATCAAATTATTTGTTATTACTGATAAATGATCTTTGTACTTTGCTTTAGCATTCAACAAAACTCTTGCATCAATACACTTTGGTTTTATTCTCTTTATACTATCATCAATTGATCGTATTTTATCAACGTATTCTTTCAATGCCTCAGATCTTCTTCTTGATCTACGTCTTCTGTCTTTTCTTGAAATTGTTGCAAGTGATGCAGTTCGACGATGTGATGTTTTATCACGTGAAGATTTACGTCTCAGCTCAGGAGATGATGAATTTATTTTTCTATCATAGTCATTATGTGATGACTGTGAGTCATTTGTGTAATCTGTATCTGGTGATGATACTGATGGATATCGATTTGAGCGACGTGTTTGATGATTTGAGAGAAGAATACTTGGATTTATATGAATTTGATGTGATAAAATACTTGGCATCAAAGAATCTTGTCTATTCACATAATTTGGTGGATTTGATGTCCTTCTGACACGTGTACTTTCCAAATTGTTTATTTGTTTTGAATAATATGGATTCGAATAATATCTATCTTGATCAACAATAAATCTAGAATCTATTGGAGTTGAATTTGAATAATTTTGATAATTGTATGAATCATTGTAGAGTCCATTTGATGATACATTATTCATACTATTTAAATAATATTGATTTGGATTATCAATTGGACTGATATCTGGTGTTGAAATTGAATAACGTTCACGATAGCTTGATGAGTCATAATATCTAGCTGATGTCATTGTTGAATTAACTGGCAATGAAAAATTATATGCCATGTGTTTTGTTTGATCACCTGAACCACAAAGAAAAAAACAAAAGAATTTAGGATTTATTTATTCAGCAACTAAATTTTTACAATTACTAAAATAATTATTACTTACCCATTTGATACATGTTGAGTGATGAACTGATATTGAAAAAATAGATATCACCAATTTATTTAACTGAATTTATTCAACAATTAGTGCAGGAAAAAATATTCCTTCAACGTCGCAAGAAAAAGAGAAGAAAAAAAGAAATGAACGTCGATGGCTGAATGGCTAACGTGTGAACTGTGAAACGATCCAACATACACTTATACAGTTGTATGCAGTCATAAACCATCTTGATTTATTTCAAATTATAATTATCATTTGACTAGCAGAATATTCCAGGAAATTTAAATAAATGCCATCTATTTAAATGATTTAGTCAAGTGATTGTTTATGTGTGTCTCTCCCAACTTTCCATGACAACTCTGGAATTTTCAATTCCTTATACCAACCTCACCTGTGTAATCCACGTGCCATGAATTTGTTTTCTTAATAAAAATATATTCAAGTATTTTCTCTATATTCTCTACTTGCTCTAGCACTTTTAACATATTACAATGTTTTAACAGCTATTGTGAATACTTGAATCTTTTTCAGACAGCTTTTCGTGAAACTATTTCGACAAAAAGATATATGAAAGAATTGTGTAAAACTTCTTTATCATGTTAAAATTGGATAACTAATTTTTAAACTGTGAATGATATTAAATGAAAAAATCTAAACTTCACAAAAGTAAGTCAACATTTATCCTAGAAAAAAGTTGTACAAAAGAACTGTGAAAGTCTCTAAGTTTATAAAAATAAAAGTTGAAGATTTAAAAAAGCATTTTTGCAGCAATTTTTTTTATCATCGTGAAAAATTTTTCTCGGGTCATTAAATAGCCCTTTAAATGCCCTACAAACTTAAACCAACACTTTTTTGATATCCTAATTATTTAACGTTTTATAAGTCTCAAATAGCGCTGTCTCCTCAATTATATTTTTTTAGAAATCATTACAGAAAATTATTTCTAGAAATTATTATCTAGTTGATATAAAAATCTTCCGACAAAAAAAAATTGATGTCTATTCAAAAAGTACATATATTTATAACATAAAAATATTTTCAAGAAAAAATAATAACAATAATAAATTACCATATCTTTCTGAAGCTTTCTCTTTCATTCAATAATTTTTTAAATTACTTTTTATTAATTTTTTTCTAGGAGAACATTAAATTTAAATTTGATATAAATAATTTTATTTAACTGTAATGACCCTGAGTCTTGACACTATTCGTTTATATCATAAAATTAAATTTTCTTCGTCTTTTCAAGTTTTTATCAACCAGCTAAATTGAAATTCTTAACATTTTGAAATAATAAAAATAGTAATTATTATTATAATATAAATTTAATAACATTTCTCAAGTTAGCAAGTTTATATTTCAAAGCGAAGTGATATACAAGTATTTAAAAAAAATTTTCTATTAATTAAACTCAAGTGTTTTTGACATATTATTTCGAGAGATTGTAATTGAATAATGTTATTAACCAAAACATTCCATGTGATAAATAATTTCAATTGAAAATTTATGAGTTAATGGTATTGTTTTATTCACTCAAATATCTGCCAATAAATTTACGCGTCATTTGTTACCACTTAATTTCTACTGCATAATACCACACTGATCAATACAATAATATTAGCAAAATGATGCTCTAAATAGTTCATGACTAATTGATAATTTAGTACAATTTTGGTTTCATATTAAAGAATAAATGATATTATTCTTTCGACGATTAGTAATTAAAATCAATAGTGAATTTAACATATTAAATTTTGATGACATTCAAGTGATAAATTAATTTTATTATAGTTTACGTATTGGGTGTAGTTTCAAGCTATCGTAGATAAAAAATAGCAAAAAAATATTTGGGATTTTATTAAAAAAGTTTGAGTTACACTTAACTATATAAAGAAAGTTAATAATTAATTGATATAGCCTTACTCTCGTATTTGAATAGTTACTTTTGTTAACTTATTTTGTCGAGTATTTTCTGTGTGATTCTTGTTTACTTTAAATCCAGATTTATGTTGAACGCTTTTGTGGTTTTCTTACAACATGGCAGGTAAAGTGGAACGGATATATATGTTATTTATACGTAGATATATATGCATTAACATCCGGTGTGTATATCTATTGGTTGTAGGTGGTAAAATGACATGAAAAAGGTTGGTATATCATACAACAATGCAGCTATAAAAAAAGTAGTGAAAAATCCCTCGAAGAAAATTTTTCCTTCGGATATGCGTTTAAGAATTTGACCTCTGCGAATAATAATCATAAAAAATAAAGAAAAAAAATTTAGTAAAAAATGTTTAATAGAATTTTTAAAACCTTGAAGAACACATAATATAAACTTTTGAATGAAATTGAATTTTTTTTTAATAGCTAAATCTAAATTTCAAAGCTTTTTTGAATCAATCTAGAAATTCAAGTTCAAAAATTTTTATTATTCAGCAAACGTTTATTTAATTGTTTAGCTTTTCGGTTATTTATTAAAGTGATTTTACTTGGCATTCATTTGATCAATAGACAAAAACGAAAAAAAGAGTTGACAAAAACCTAAGAAATTAATTAAATGAATAATTAAATGGATCAATATAATAATATATAATAATTTTTTCCATTTGTTTAAACGTGGAAGTTAAATTTATCGGTCAATTCCGTGACTAAAATAAATTTGCGTAAAACAAAAAACAATATGTAGCTGTTTGATGAACTACATTGTTGTTCAATGAAAATTAAATATTATTTAATCCGATAAAAAAGCAAGTACTGAATATTAAATAAAAGACGGACGTGGGATAGACGCGAAGCGTCCCACCATAGTATTGTTTTCTATGCATGTTTTTAAAATAAGTCTCATAACTTTCATAATAATTAACTTAGATTATTCAAATTAGATTCAAATTAAAGATATAGATGATTCCTAGTGATCTTTCAGAGTTCGCCGAGATATATAATATTTCATGCATACATATTCGTTGTTTTTTAAGGTTTGATACTTCCTTTGGTTTCTGTTTACTTGATAGATTTTTAAAATAAAAATTGATTCGGAAATTTACCTCCTCGATATTTATATTTGCCTGATACTTGAAAAAAAATTTCACTCTTTTCGAAATTTACCTCTTCGATTTTATAATTTCCCAATTTT